>JBAKFZ010000034.1:0-86759 GCA_037355385.1 Saccharomycopsis sp. FM-2023a
CCTAAAAAATAAATTATTTGTATGTCTTACAAATAAAAAAATAAAATTACATCTTTCATTAATTACAATCAATCTGTTATAACTCACCAATCTTCGAGATTTTCTTCTTGAATATCAATTTCTTTTAATCTAATTGTCCAATCAGTTTTGAATTCAAAATACTTATAAACATTAGTTTTTTTACCATCATCATTTTCTAATTTTTGAATCCAAATTTGATTTGATTTATCATATTTCCATTGTCTTGCATAAAGCTCTTTTAAAGCTAAATATTGAATATATGATCCGTTATCAAATGAATTGAAATCAAAAATTGTTGATTTTTTTGGTTCTTTAATATTGGAATTAAAATTAGAAAACTTTAAATTATAATTAGGATTTGATCCATTATCATCCCCATAATAAAAAATATAAAATAAAGTTTCAATTCCAAATTTACGAAACAATTCAGGATTATTATAATTATTGATCAAACAAAAATTGTTTTCAGAATGTGGATGGATTGGATTTCGTGACTGGTCTTGATTATTATCAGCATTTTTTTCAAATGTTGGATAATCAATAGGTGTTGGATGAGGTTTTGATGGAAAATAATTGAATGGCTTTTCACTGTCCACCGAATCAGGACAATTAATCAATGAATTAGAAACAAACTCATAAAGTTTTTCTTGATTGAAAGTTTGTGGTTTATTTTCAAGTTCATTTTGATAAATTGTTTGCACTCTATTTTTATTAGCTTCAAATGATGGCACGAGATCGGATAATCCTGGTAATGATGCTAAGACTCCTTCTGCTTGATAATCATTATAACCATTATCTTCTTCTTCTTCTTCTTCTTCCTCTTCTTCTTCTTCTTCTTCTTCTTCTTCTTCTTCCTCCTCTTCTTCTTCTTCTTCTTCTTCCTCCTCTTCATCTTCGTCTTCATCTTCGTCATCATCTTCATCTTCATCTTCCTCTCCTTCATCATCATCTTCTTCCTCGTCTTCATGTTCATGTTCATCATTTGAATGAACCAACTCATCTTTATCACCATTCTTCTTAGCGGATTCTTTGGCTAATGAGCTAACTAATTTGGAATAAGAAAGCACTGGAGTTACCACTGGCTTAAATGTACTACCATTAGCAGTAGCCACTGGACTAGTATTGGAATTTGGAATTGGGGCTTTACTAATTGAAGTCGAGGAACTTTTCGCTTGTTGAACTAATGCTGAATATTTAACTTCTGCACTTTTTGGAGCTGGTTTTAACTGATTTATAATTGAATGCAGAGTTTTATTTGATGGACTTTCATGAACTAGAGGGTTTATTGGGGAAGTACCTGCAGTGATTGGAAGAATTGAGGCTTTTTTAACTGGAGTGCCAGATGAACTCAATGATAATTCTTTCAAAGAAGTAGAAATATCTCCAACTTCTTTCTTCTCTTCATGATCTTCACTGTCTTCGCTATCATCGTCTGAATCAGCTTGGCTAACAAATTCTCCCACTGCTCCAAAAGTTGGTTCAATTTCATCTAATCCTAATTCATCATAAACAGTTTCATCATCATAAAAATCAGGATCTTGATTACTGTCTACATAATAAACAATTGATTCTTTCAAATCAATCAATTGATCAGGATCAAGTTTCCCATTTTCTAAAAAACGAAGAATGATTTCCAATTTCCCAATATGCCAATTATTTCTTTCCATATTTTCTTGATGACCATCAACTTGAGATTGCTTTGAAGCAGATAACTTTTTATTTTTACGAACCAGAGATTGCACTTGTTGAATCTTTGCTTCAAGAACTTCATTTTGTTGATTTAACTTTTCGAGATTATCACTAATAAAATCCATGGCTTCAATTTTTTCCTTTTGTCGAGGATCTAATCTTTTTTCCATATTTAAACCTTCTTTTGAAAAGGCTTTGGTTTTCATATCTCTTTCAACTTCTTTAAATCTTTCCATTTCTCGTTCAATTTTTTTACGATAATCTAGGAGTGATTTTTTCTCTTTAACATCATTACCACTAATCCAATTTTTTATCTGTTCTCTTTGTTTTTGTAATTTCTTTATTTCTTTTTTCAAATCACTTTCTAGTTTTTCCTTTTGTGAAGGGTTTTCACTATTAGCAAATTTTTCATAAAGATAATCGAAAGCAGTCAAACCTTCATTTACCCTTTTAAACACACGATCAATCTCCTGTTGGAGTTTTCTTTGGGCCATCATCTTGAATTAAAATTTTTAATCAATTGATAAGAAAAGCAAAGATATGATAATTCACAGATAATTTTAGCCAAAAATGTAGAATGAAAAAACACAGCAGTAATATTTATTTTATTAGTATTCTTTGATAACAATTGGGTTTATCGTTGATTGATTCTTCAAGTTTTAACAACTTTTTGTGTTG
The DNA here is from genome assembly GCA_037355385.1 of Saccharomycopsis sp. FM-2023a. Classification (NCBI taxonomy): domain Eukaryota; kingdom Fungi; phylum Ascomycota; class Saccharomycetes; order Ascoideales; family Saccharomycopsidaceae; genus Saccharomycopsis; species Saccharomycopsis sp. FM-2023a. The sequence continues at coordinate 2,389 of JBAKFZ010000034.1, forward strand.
ATTTTGGTTTCTGTAACTTTGCTAGGGCTTCTAACCTGTTATCCCGGGTAATGTTGATGCGGGTATCCCGTGACAAATCTTGCTTATCTTTCACTTATGTAAGCAGTGGCAATCTTGACAGTTATCTCTAAAAGATTGTTATTCCTCCTCCAACATAGACTTCCACTAAACCTCAGCAACTTTTTTGACCAGACATACTCAAATAGTAATGGGAAATGAACGTACTCTGGGAGTAACCTTTATTGATTTTTGTCCAGATGTCGATATAGATACACCAAGGATTAGAAAACTTACTAATATTATACCTGCATGCTCGTCCAATATCAAAATTAATACTAAATTATTGAAAAGTACAACAAGAACCTTGGAAGAAAATAACGGCAAAAGTCGACTAGGAAATTATTTGGAGTCAGCTATTAACTTACACCGATAAAACATCATTGAATTACAGAAAATAGTCTTTTGAAAAAACTTATTTCATTATCAAAAAAAAAAATCACTTTCAATTCAAAAAAATTAAAAAAAGATTTGTATTTAAGAGCGTACTACCTAAGATTTTGATCAACTTTTGAATTTAATCACTTATATTGATACTTTTAGAACACTTTTCTTGTGATTATTAAGTTTTCACTTTTCGATACATTTGACATTGACTTGAATAAACATACAATTACTCTTTTTTTTATTTATGACTAGAACGTTACACTTTAGATCTTCTGCAAACATATGTACTAGAAATAGTTTTTAAATCAAATGAAGAGTTTTTAAATTAGGAAAATTGAACAAATAAAGCCCTTAAATCAAACAGCAACTTCTTCACTACATTTACACCTTCAGGCTACCCCGATTAATGTCAATTCAGAACTTCAAATCTCATAAAAGCCTTCTGTTTTCTTAAGTTTTGTGATCTGACAGTAGTGGGAAACAAAAAAACCGCACACCAAGAACCAACTGTACGGATCAATGATTTTTTAACGCTAAAGAAAATCACACAAAGACAAAATAAAGATGATTTGGCAATTAACAAACATCAATAACAAACATCAATCATGGACGCTAGAATCAGTAATCTTATAAGCAATCTACAGAATGAAACCCTTGGTGTCTCCAGTCAGATCAATAACGAGGATGAAAGTAATAGTTTGTTGAAGTTAATCATCAATAATGGATTAGAGTATGATGCTGATACAATTCATAAACTAATATTGAGCAATTCAGCAAATTTACGTAACACCGACATATTAAAACAAGATCTCTATCAAGTTTCAAATACCATTGCTGATAATCAATTCCAAGCGAGTTTATCATTGAAAAGAATTCAAAAGAAAATTGAAGATGAAGAACAAAAACAGTTTGAGGAAACAAGACAAAATAACGAAGATGACTACCAACCAGCTATTGAAACTGAATCAGAAAGTCTTAATACCGTGCCAACAGTCACCAGTGGGACGTCATCTAATGATGAATTGAATGAGTTACGGAAACGTTTATTATCTCGAAAATCCACCAGTTTATCCTCTACCAATACCTCAATTGAACAACAAAATGAAATGCATGAAAAGAATCAAGAAAACTTATTGGGAGATATGATTGGACTCGTTAGTCAATTACGAGAAAACATGGCGAAATTCAACGAAGATCTAGAAAATGATAGTGAGATTGTTAAAAAAACCAATAAAAGTCTTGAAAAAGTCGGGAATGCTGCTAGTGAGATTGGCAAAAGAATGAAGAAATTTAGTGAACAAAATAAAATGGGGTTTTGGTTTTATATTTATACCGTGGCCGCCTTAATTGTTGTTCCTTTGGTCATGATGGCAATAATCAGATTAGTTCCTAGATTTTAATGTTTGTTTTAATTATATAAAAAGCCTGTTTTGATATTTTAATGGATAGTCTTCACAATTTTGTCTTGCTCAATATAACTGTCTCTGTTTACTATGTTAGTGTATTATCATAATCATGACATTATTGTAAGATTTTTTGATTTGATCCCAAGAGATTCGGAGCTTTTGTGATATATTATTCCCAACTGAAAGTTGAATATAGTGTTTGGGGTATTCGGGCTGGCAATGTTGTCATCTCCTTTATAATTAGCTTTGAGAAAATAAAAAAGTTGAAATAATAATTATATCAACTTATGCTATTGTTCAAGCCATTTTAGTTTTATTAGTTGAATTACTAAGTTAGTCCCAAGCTTACATGTCTTTTAACAAAAACTTCAACTTAAAATAAAAGCGAAGACAGTCAGTAACAAAACTAAATACCTAAACAACTTCACTTTAATATATATTACACATAAATTCATAGCATTCATAAAATAAATAACGAATTATCCAACGCGCCATTCTACCAAGTATTTCAACTTTTCAAGACAGTCATCATTATTACAATCATCAGGATCTTCACAGAAAGCTGATATCATAATCTAATAACCAAATCTTCTGTTACTTATTCATGACAATATTAACAGCTTTTATATCTCGATGAGCAATCCCCAATGCTTTTAGTTTGTATAACTGAGAAAAAGCTTGTTTTACAAAATTCTCTTTATTCAACTTTTCAGTTGATAATGGTGATGGAACAAGTGGCAAAGCTGGAGATGATTCCATGTAAGATATGAAAATTTCATCTAGTAGAAAATCACTAGATGCAGGATCAATGATCTTGAAAAACCCATCCCCCCAAAATTTGGTAGAGTTTATTTGATCATCATGATTCTTCTTATCAAAACCCATCATTTTCTTGTAAATCCAAACTTCTTTGGCTAATAAGTTGTTATAATACTTGAGAAAATCCTCAAATGATCTGAAAAATATTCGCAATCATCCAAATATTTGTACTACTGGTATAACTGCTCATTAAGGTACATCTTGACAGTAGATCATTTTCTTTAGCCAATTCCACCATACGGTTCATCGTTAGAGAAATCTCAAGCAGTTATTTTTTGGCAAGCTTGAGAATAGTATAGGTTTCTTCATAAGATGTTGAAGATAATAAATATTTTAGATAGTTTGGATTTCTGGAGAAATGTTCTTCAGAGTCTTGATGTTCAGCTTGTGGTATCCCCAGATCTTCATTCTCTTCAGCAATGGGAGTTTGTTTACGTTTGATATCTCTTTCTCCATTCTTAGGAGCGGTAATCTTTATCACTATTAATGATAGAATAATTCAAATTCTCTGGAGTATCAGCGACACAATCACTATGCGAAAAATCTCCAAAGTTTAAATGAAGTATTATTAAGGAATGAAACTCAGTGACTAAGCAAAAGGGCTTAAATATGCCATATACCCCACAGGCTGGGATAATAACATTTTTAATCTACTTTTATATATATGCTGATTATCAACCAAATTTCCCCTTTGATCAAAATATCTGCATTTGCTTAAGAGACTGCAAAATCCAGCGCTTCAAGAATCCCTGAAATAGAATTAATTATCTTTGTTCTTAAGAGGTTTTTTGTTTGACCCTTTACAACAAAACTGTTCCTTCTGACATTGAAGGAGACAGTAATAGCAGAAAACACCCAACTAAGGAATTAGATTTTTCTATAGATTGTAAACTTCTACTTCTTGAGACCAGTCTCTTGAAATTGTCATCTTTCACAGAAAGCCATCTATCTAGACTTTCATAAGCAGCGTATAATCTAATGACATCTTCGTTATTTGTTGATATTAACATTAAATGAAAATGCCGAAAGTGGCTACTATCCACAGTGCCTTCTAAATAGATATCTGTTGATCAAAGCATCACCATTGCCACCACCAAATGTCAAAGTTGGCACCTGTCTTATGACTTCTACTTGCTGATTAACAACATTATTCAAACCCAAACCCTGATTCTCATATGATTTATCTGGATCCGTAACGAACTTTTTTAAATACTCTGACAGAAACAAATCAGTACATACATTGAATTGACATTATCGCACATGCCAACCCATGTGATCAGGCTGGCTTATTGGTATCATAAACTGCAGCTTGTTGACACCAATTAAATAGGCAAATTATATGATTCTTAAAATAATGATACTGCCTACTAGTTTCATAATAATCAATTGATAATTTTAAGTTTCGGAGGTCCAATTAGTTGTCACATCGTACATATGTCTTAACTCTACATTGTAAATCTTTAACAATTTAGGTAAAAATTTATGATTTTCTTAAATTACTGAAAAATTTTCGAAATTCAAGACAGTTTGATATTCACTTGTAATCATTGTTAATTAACGAATTTCTAAGAAATTTCAAAGAGGGATTTTCTCAATTATACAGTTAATTAATCCAAAATTTTAAATTAGTTGGTACGTCAAATTTTAAAGGTTGAATCGTAATTTTATCAAAATTTACAACTATTTGATTTGAAACATGATATTGAACTTCAAAAGTATGGGACGTTGGTAATAAGCATCAAAAAGATTATAGTAAATAGTAAAGATTGGTAACAATATAGTTAAAGTTGTGAAAGAAATTGGACACACAGAAAGAAGCAAAAAATTAAAAATAAAAATATAAAAAAAAATCAGCAAAAATGAGATTCAAGAAGTGTAAGAAATAAATACAAAAACGTAATAAAAAAAAAAGAGATTGACACAACACATCCAAAAGCAACATTTGGTTAAATGAATAAAAATCTAGTATGAGTTTATAAAAATGATAAAATAATCACCAGATCAATTCTTCACCATGTTGAGGAGGTTGAGGAACATTGCCAATGGTTTTATTTTGATTATAATTATTTAAATCATAATCCATAAAATCAAAGCCACCCAAAGTGTTTGGATTAGCAGTAGGAACCTCAAATCCATTATTGTAATTAAAATTGGTGGAAGTAGCGGCATTGTTATTCATTGGAGGCATCATTGGAGGATAATCAGTAGAAGCCATTCCTGATCTATTATTACTAATCATATCAAAAGATGATAATATAGATTGAGTATCAAAAGAATTTAAATCAATTGGACTTTCTAATCTGTTAATTAAAGCTTCTTGGTTTTGTAAGTCATTAATATTATTAACATTGTTAACTGGAGTAGTTGAAGGAGTTGAATAGGGTAAAACATCAGGATAATGAGTATAGTTCATAAAGTTGTTTAATGGTTGAGGAGTAACAATTTGATTTGTGATATTAGATGGAGAAGAAGCAGAGGATCTAATGACTGGTTGAGGGGAATTAACTAAATGAATTTTTCTAAAAGAAGTTCTGGCTAATTCCGGTTCATCAACTTTAACAAATTCCCATAATAAAATACTTCTGATATCTTTTTTCAAGATATTAACTGGACCACTAGAAGCAGTTTTATTAGCAACAATTTCATTACTTTTGAAGACAATTTGTTTAACGGTGATGGCTCTAATAGCAGCAATTTTGTTATCATTATCACTTGATTCTAAACTCTTGAAGAAAGCATTCCAAAATTCGGGAGCAAATTTAACAGAAATATCAACATTTTTAACTCCATTATAAATATTAGAAGATTGAATGGTTGGGAAATCAATTAATCTAACAATTTCTTGACCAAAAGAGTAAATAACGGTTAAAACTGACCAAGATGATTCATTAATACTAAGACCTTTAAGAGAAAGATCAGTACTGGCACTATAAGTATTTTCCATTAAATCTTGAGGAATATGAACTTTACACATACCATGGATTGAAGGTATTGAATTATTGATAATTGATTGATTATTACTGGTGGAAGTAAATAACTCAAACAAACCAGGAAAACGAGTAGAAATGTTAGCATTAGATTTTAATTTCAAAGTAGTGTCAAAATCTTTTGATTTCAAAGTAGATAAGGAGTTTAATCTATTCATCATTTGGAAACTTCTAATATTAACTTCACAAATATTTTTAATTGGTAATCTTTTCTTTGGTCTTTTACCACCAACAGATGAAGCAATAGAAGAATAAGAATTTGTTGAAGAGGAATTAGAAATATTAGTATTACCAATACTTTTTTGGAAAGTGATTTTAGAAAAAACTTCTTCAAATTTTTTTAAACTTTCAGGATTAGTTGGACCATTGTTGATTAAAGTGATTAACTCAGTGTTTTTTTTCAAATTTTTGATGACTTGAATATGACTACTAACTTGTTTTCTGGTTCTTAATTTACCTGTTTGTTGAAAGATAAAATCACTAATCAATTCATTTCTACCACAAGATCTACCAGAAACTTTGATTTTAGATAAACCATTTTTTGGAATGATTTGAATGGCTTCTTCAAAAGCTTGTTCAATTTCAGGACCCCAAACTTCATTTTCATCTTCATTAGAGGCAGTTGAATGATAAGAAGTTCTTGATGAAGGTCTAGAAAATGGAGAACCATCGATTTTAGAAACCTTGGAATCAACGGAATCGGAAGCAAAAGAAATGGCAGAATCATTATCTACATCATCATATGATCTTTTGGAGTTATATGATTCATCTTTTAAATCATCATCATGGACTTGATAAATTTGTCTACCATCATTGGAGATTGAAATATCAACAATCATTGGTAAATTTTTTCTGGAACCAGAAATTGGACTGATAATGGAATCGTCGTTCATAATTGTTGTAAGTGTTAAAGGAGTGACTAAGGTTAAGTTGAATAAGTTATAATTGAGTTATGATTGTGAGTTGAGATGATATAAATTGATAAAGTGGAAGGTAGGTATTTTTCGGAAATAAAAGAAGTAATAATAATAATTAGTTATAAAGGAGGGTTGTGTTTAGTTAGAAAGGAATGACAGAGTTAATTATTATTAATATTCGGATATTTTAGGAATACCTAAGATTGATGGGGAATCCAAGGGTACTTGAAAAAAAAGTGGTTAAAGGAGTGACAGGAGATTTGTAGTAAACGATCTGAGGAAAGCAGGAAGAAGAGTCAAAGAAATATGGAGAAATGAGTAGCTATTTATTGAATTCTGAATTGTTGCAAATTTGCCAACCACTGTCGCCCGACGCACCTCCCACAATGCAGGGTGACTGGGGCCTGGGCCCGTCCAAATCCGGCAACTCCCAGTGACTCTTTCTGGTACGGACGTCTCCCATGGGAGCTCTATTAGCGAAATCCTCAAGTGCCCACATCTCAGTACAACAACGTCCCTGGGAAAAGTTAGATTAATGTGATAAACTTAAGGGTGGTATGAGAAAGAAGAAGAATGATTGCACAAGCTAGCTGCCAGGGTCCTGCCCAGCTCAACAACATAAAGGTTTAAATTGACCTGTTTCAACAGGAAATTTGACCAGAATTATTGATTTCCTTTTTAACCGCTTTGTTTATCTTTTTTTGCTGCCAATTTGTCAATCACTTATTTAACTTGCATGACGCATGCACAAATTAAATCCCTATTACCGGATTCGGATATAAGGTCGGGTAATATCAAATGCATAAATAATGTATGCGTGTATGTGTCATGTGACACATCACGTTAAAGGGCGACTTATGGTGATACCATTTTTTAGCATAAAATCCACCAAGATCCTATAATAGTAATTTTTTCAAATAGTTAGACTTGACAGCCTTAGTCTGTCCTATTCTAAGGTATTCGCACTTTTCTCTAAAGTTTCTATTTTTAGGGATTTAAGAAAACATTCTGTTATAAAAAACAAATAGTTGAAATATCGAAACTTTGAAAGTTCCATCTTTTGGTAAATGACCAAATTTAGAAAGCTTGCAGTTTTGATAACTAAATCTTGAAATCCAAAAGGATAATTTTTCGGGAAGAAAGGAAAATCGAAATTTATTGATTGACAATAACTTTTCATACGATAAATACAACCATGTCATTCATGTTCCAAAGACTTCCATAGCCCTTTATCTTTTATGAATTTTATTTCAAGGTAGTAAATTAATTACAGCTTCATCCTATTTAGTATACAAAGTTCAAGTTATCTACTTTGAGTGCAAGATATCAAGGGTAAACTTTATGAGTACTAATAGTTGAATTGTTAATAAATCACTAATTTCTGAATAATTTTTAAGACATAAACAATCAAATATGTGATAATCAATTTTATTATCTATTAACACCTATTGGTAACTTATAGCAAACTCTCAAATTTGATACAAAGGTGATCTGATTATCTAAGAATTTTAATATCATGATAAGTCTTAGATACCATCAGTTTGTCTTAACTTAGTAAATAAAAGGTTTTCTCGTTTTATATATCTGTAACATGCCGATATTTTGAATCTTTAATGCTTATTAAAGTATAGTTGCCGCTAGTTGTTGGACAAATACTCATTTTAAGAAATAGTCTCATCAAAGAATTTTACAAGACTGCTTGATGACCATCGAGATGTTTGACGATCATCAATTTAAAATCCATCTTAAAATACCATATAACAACTTACAAGACAATAAAATGTATAATAAGGTATTAATTATATCTAAAGCAACGATTAACAAATAATATATAAAAAAATAAGAAGCAAAATGGAACAACAAGACAAAAAAATGAAATAACAACGAAAATAATGAGTGCTTTAGATAACAGTTAAAAAAAGGATGTTGTTGTATTATAATATCCACACTTTCAAAAAGCGACAAAATGTAATGATTTGATTTTTCAATTTGATTAAGATTGAACAATTTTTCCAGCCCAATCTAAAACTTCCAAACTTGCAACCACAATTCCAATGGCGGTTGGTAAAGTTAATACCACATAACCCCAAAACAAAACCCCCGCCATTTCTCTTTCATATAATCCATTTAATTGACAAATTTGACTTAATTGAATGGCAGGAGGACTAATGGTTAAAATAAATGAAACAATCAAAAAAATTGGATCATCTAAAATGGAAACTTGAATATATTTAACCATGATGGCAATGATTGGTAATAAAATAATTGGAGGTAAAATCATTCTAGATATCAATGAACCAATCAAGATTTTTTTATAATTCTTACTTGGAGGAGCAACGTCTGAATCTGGAGCTAAATTTGAACCCAAAATAACAAGAATTAAAGGAATTGAAACACTCCCAAGATCATGGATTGCTGAAGCAATGGTATTTTGAACAAGTCCACCATTAACATAAAAAGCATCATGTAACGCAGGCCAAGAAGCAACCACCACTGCCATTGCCATTGAATATAATGGAGGATTCATGTATTTCAAAAATGTATTGAACCAACCTGATAAAGTAGCTTTGAAACCTTTTGGTTGATTTTCATAAGTGAAAACATTATTATTTTCAATTACTCTTGCTTCATTAGTGAACTCTTCATCATTGAATCTATCAGTAATTTCATCATTATCATCATGAGAAGAAGAAGAAGTTGAAGAAATGCTTGAATTTAAAGGATTTTCTCTTGGAAGATCTTCAGGTACTGGACCATTATCGCAAAAAACATTGGTATCATTTTCTTGTAATTCTTCTTCATCTAATTCATCATCTTTTTTCAAAGAATAAGGATCATGGCTTAATTCTTTAACACTTCTCTTTCTTAACAAAGTGTTATAACCCCAAGACCATCTTAAGACTTGACCTAATTGTTGAAAAATTAATAAATATAAAATTCCTCTTGAAGCAATCTTTTCCTGATTATCATCTTCAATCATATCCCAAGATAAATTGGGTAAAGTGTAGGCTAAAGCCATAGTCAAAGAAACTGGTAAAGAGTTGCTGTTCCCAAACACTGACATGGCAGTAACAAAATTTGATTCAGGTTCATTTAATCTCATAATCCTTGAGCAAATCTTTGAACAAAAAACCGAAACTGAAGTACTAATACCATAAAATAAAGGAATTATACTAATTTCAACCATTTTTTTCAAAGATAAAGAACTGGCCAACTTAGAAAAAATCAAAGCGGGAGTGAATAAATTAACATTCAATAAACTAATGTTTTTTTGAGCAGTAGAAGATAAAATACCACATCGGGTACAGATATAACCAGCAATACAAATACAAATGACTTGTAAAGTGGCCTGGAAAGTAAGGAAAGATATATGGGTATAAGACAACTCTCCCATGGTCAGTCTTTTAGAAGTTGAACTCTGATTTGATTTGTAATAAGTTGTTTTTGTGGTTTTGTGGTTTTGTAACTTACACAATCCCTTTTTTTTTTCTGAGAATTTTTGTTTTTTTGATAAGTCAGATAGGGATTTGACAGTGAGGAAACTATGAAATGGCCGACAAATGTACTAATATTCGTAAAGACTATGAGAGGAGAAGACTGTAGCGATGGATAGGAGGAGAAAAGAAGAAATTGAATGAAAGGAGAAAAGAAGAAGTTTTATTAGTAGAGAAAAGTTGTGGCAAATTGCTGAATTTGATGAGAAGAGCAGGGAAAATTGGCACAGTGGGTGCGAATCCACGTGTTTTTAATTAATCAATTTATTAACAATTTAATTCACAATTTACAATCTTTGAATACAGACAAATAACAGGAACTATTAAATTATTGAACAGAATTATTACTAAATTATTATTACTAAAAACAAGAATAAACAACCTCAAATACACAGAACGATAAACAAAAAAAACACATCCGCATTTACGTCACATCACCTTTTCAGGCTTCCACTGGTTCAATCGTAAACTGTTGGTCACCACACACACACTGCTGATACTCATAGCCCCCGCGGCCAAGAAAGGATTAATGATCCCAGCCATGGCCATGGGGATCATACAAAGATTGTAAACACTGGCAAGAAAGAAATTCCATTTGATGGTACCAAACGTCTTCTTAGATAAATCAATTGCAAGTACTAGTTTTTGCAAATTCCCTTGATTATTATTAGATTCACTTTCTAGTAAAATCACATTAGCCGCTGAAGCTGCAATATCCGTAGAATCATTGAAGGAAACTCCCACGTCTGCCGCACTAATGGCTGCAGCATCATTAATACCATCTCCAATAAAAAGAACCGTGTTGTTTTCTTTTAGCAGTTCAACAATTTGCTGTTTTCTTTCTGGAGAAACTTCTGCATAAACATTGGTCAAAGGAATATTTAATTGTTCTGCAATATCTTTAGAAATCATATATCCATCTCCGGTAACAATCAATGTTTCAATTTTTCTAAGTTGTAATGCACTAATAACCGCTTTTGCATCATTTTTCAATCTATCTGATAAGATAATATTCCCAATATATTCGTCATTAAACACAAAATAAACCGTTGTACCTAATGATGATTCAGACTCTTTAAAATTTTCTATTAATGATGATGGTAAAAACGATTTATTACCAATTTTAATTGTTAAATTAGAATCAAATTTCCCAATAATTCCTTTACCTACCACATTTTCAATTTTTAAATCCTCCCAATGATTATTAGTAACTTCATCTTTGACATGCGAGACAATCGCAACACTAATTGGATGACCATTATTTAATTCACAATTCTTAATCATATTCCAAAATTCTTTTTGATCAATTTGGAATTTTTCATTTAAGTTTTCATAATCAATATTTTCTGAAATAATACTCATCTTTCCCATGGTTAAAGTATTGGTTTTATCAAACAAAATGGTATCAACTTTATGTAATCTTTCAAAAACATCTCCACCTCTAACTAAAATCCCATTTTTTGCTCCTGTACCAGTACCAGCCATAATTGCTGTTGGGGCTGCTAATCCAAGAGCACAAGGACAAGCAATAACAATCACTGATATACTAATTTTTAAACAATTGAAAAAAATACCATTAGATTTATGCATCATAAATGACTTTGGATAAATAAATGAATCTTCTGTAATTATTCCACTAGAGACTCCACAATACCAACAAAAAAAAGTCAAAATTGCCAATCCAACAATTATTGGAACAAATTTAGAAGCAATATAATCACTAAATTGTTGTATTGGAGCATTTCTAAACTGTGCGTCTTTAACAAGACCAATAATTTGATTTAATTTAGTTTGTGTCTTTAAAGAATTAACTTTCATGAAAATCACGTTTGATAAATTAACTGATCCTCCAATTAACTCATCCCCAACTTTTTTAGCCACTGGTAATGATTCACCAGTAAGTAAAGATTCATTAACATCAGTTTGTCCATAAATTAAAACCCCATCAATAGGAATTTTCCCTCCCGGTTTGATTAAAATGATATCATTTAATTGAATCAAATCCACAGAAATTGAGCTAGTAAACAACGATTCTTTATCTTGAATTTTATCAAATTCCATTGGTTCATCAACAATATCACACAGATAAGGAATCAATTTCATTAGTTCACTTAATGAAGAAGTGGTTTGACCTTTAGCTTTACTTTCCATCCATTTTCCTAAACTAATGAAAATAAATAACATGACTGTAGTATCAAAAAGTAAAACTGGATGTAAATCGGAATTTGCCAGAATAAATACATTCATTAAAATTGAATATAATGAAAAAAAATATGATAATGTAGTAGAAATAACCACCAAAACATCCATAGTAGCTGATCCTCCATGTCTTAAAGATTTATATGCAGAAATATAAAAATGACTACCCACAGAAAATTGTAAATAACTAGCTAAAATTAAACACAAAATATCTTTTGCAAAAACTCCTGAAATAATTTTTATATCATGTTGATTCATCCAATCTTGAGGAATTAAATGTCCAGATAAAAAAAAAGCTGGTAATCCACAAATTATAGATTTTATAAAAGAATTTTTCCAGAATTCAATTTCTTTAAATTTTGATAATAATTTTAATTGAGATTCCGTCATATCTGAACTACCATTGAAAATCAATAAATCTAATCCATATATATCATGGATATAATTATATAAAGTTCTGATTCCTGTGATTTGAGGATTATAACTAATAGTAATTATTGATTTCGATGGATTAATAAACACTTCATCAATAACAAACTTATTTCTCAAATCATTGATTATTTCACTTTCATTAATAACTTGTCCAAAATACTGTAAATTAATTTTCTCAGAAACGTTCAAATCTTTTAACTCATTACCAGTATCGATATCATTAATGTTTTTATTGAACAGTTCAATTTCTTTAGCTTCAAATCCACAATCATCCACAATTTCCACAATTTCTGCAGAACTAGTGACTTTAGAGTGTTCAACAATTCCTTCTTCTGTGAGTAATGAAATGTCGATTTTTTCAATTCCTGGTAATTGTTTGATTGCCGAAGTGACACTATTAACACAAGCAGAACAGGTCATTCCTTGAATACTGATTTTTGTCATTATAAATTCCAGATCATTATCGTTCTTTATTTGTAACTTTGGAGATATTGTAGAATTAACTTTTGCATCAAACCCAATATCTTCCACCATCTCTGCTAATGAATCACCCGTTAATTGATCATTAGGATGATATTTAATGATTGCTTGATTAGTCAACAAAGAAACATTAACGGATTCCACCTGTTCCAAAGAAGACAATTTCTTTGTCACTGAGCCAGTACAAGCCGAACAAGTCATTCCTTGAATATCTAAAATGGTGGTGGTCAAGTCTTGACTCAATTTTTTTGAGTCTTCTTCTTTTTTGAATTCTTCCCCATCTTCCGTAGCTAGTGATTCATACTTCGTTGAGGGTTTGGAAGATATTGATGAGACCAAGGACTTGAAAGTCGACATTTGTTTATTATTGTTATTATCAAATATTTGTTAATATTTTGTCGTATGATTGCTTGCTGAGGTATTTTCAGCACAAAGACACAAGTAATTTCGAAAAGCAACTTGATTTTATTTTATATTATTATATTTTATGGTATGATAGCACCAAGAGAGAATATAGACAAGAGCAAAGAGTCCTAGAAAGAAGAAGTGGTGAGGATATGGTAGGAAAAAGGGTGAGTTTTATTTTTATGATAATGTTTATTAGTAATTTGTTTGCCGCTTCAAAACTTTTGATAGGATATTTTTAAACGGAAAAGTACCCGCGATTCACGGGTCAAAAATATGCAAAAGCCATAGATTTTTTGCTTTTTCAATCATTGAAGTTATTAAACTATGCGGATACTAGTAAGTATAAATTCATACAAAATATATTTAGTATAGTAGGACAACTTATGTACCGTACAAAGTGAAAATCAAAACGTGAATTATCCGAAAATGTAATACTTTATACAAACATCAACAACAAAGTAATAAACAACGAAAAAAAAAAATTAATTAAAAAACATCATTAAAAAAAACTATTCTTCCGGTTCAAAAATGTCTTTTGCAATGTACATCAAGGTTTCCACAATATTTCCTTGATAACTCATATCTTCAGGATTCATATTACCTTTAGGTAACAAATTTGGTCCCCAAATAATCCCTAAGTTCTTAGCAGACATTCTATTGATCTCTTGTTTTTCATAAATTCTGCAAAGATGGAAAATAATCGCTCTTAACGTAAAATAATTAGCATCTGGTAGTTCAAAAACTGCTTCATGAATTCTTTTCTTTCTTAAAGCTAAATCAGGAATCTTCACTGCGCTAATAAATCTTGGATATAAATGATCAGTTAATAATGGTTCTGGTAATTGAGAAAAATAAGATTTTAATAATGATGCAATACAATACATATCACTGTCAATAATATTCTCAGGATTGGTAATTAATTTATTAATCATGGTTCGATCTCTATTAAGAGCATCAATTAACTGATGAATCTTTGTGTTATTACCAGAAGTTCTATAAATTCCTTCAAGTTCAATACCATAATTATCAATAATATTAATACAAGTTTTAACAATCAAAGGAACCGACTCATTTTCAAATAGACAAAGATCTTCAATGGCTCCTCCAAACATTTTTGGTCCATTGTTAGCAACACTTTTAGTTGAAGTTAATTCATTGTTGGTTGGTAAAGCTGATTGTGATCTATTATTATCGTTTGCATAGATTCCAGTATAACCACTATTGGTATTATTACTATAACTACTTTGAAAAATCGGATCCTGAGTTGATTGTCCTTGATTTGATGAATTACCAGATCCCACTGAAGCTCCTAAATTATTAACAGAACTTGCCGGAACATAACTCTTTCTATTATTACTCGTATCTTCACTTAGTTTTCCTAAGGTTGCATTTGCTTGAATTGGTGAGGTACTACTTTTCTTCTTCATTAAAATTGAACTAGATCTTTTAATGTTTGAGGTAAAAGAATTTGTACTTGTACTTGTTGTCATTCCCCCACTGTTGAAAGTACTATTGTTATTATAGTTATTATTATAGTTGGCCTGTGTATTACTCAAAACTGGATGAACTTTGTATTCAACTGGTTCAAGATTTTTCGAAGACTTTGTGTTAGAATATCTCATCAAATAATCATAAAGATCTTTTTCATTGTCAACACTGGCTGCTAAAATCTTCATTGATGGTTGTCTTGCATCAATTCTTAAAGGAGAAATCAAAACTCCAGAATTCATCAATAAATTTTCACACCAAGTAGCATATTTTTGTAATTGAACACTCATTGCTAAATCAATTTCAAGAATCAAATCTTTCAAAGATTTAGAAATTGCAGGACGATGAATATCTAGTAAATCTTTTTTCAACTTTTTGCAAGTATTAACTCTAATGGCATATTCTTTATCCAGATTTTCAATTTTGATTTTTAATTCTTCTTCTTGTTGACTAGTTGTTTTATTTTTCAAAGTAAATTTTCTAGTTGGTTCATAATGACGAACTTTATCTAATTCATTACACAAACTTTCATATTTGTGTTTAGCCTTTTCTGCCATATTGATAGAGTCAGAAACTTCTTTTTCTCGCCGTTTACCATCTTCTTTGAGAGCTTTTCTTTGACTTTGCATTGTAGCAGATAATTGAAATAATTCATCAGACATGGTTTGTAAAGCCGCTACATAAGATGATCCAACATTATAAAGTTTTTCATCAAAATTAACGATTGAGCTAAAATTTTTGGTAAAAGAATCTTGTCTAATACTAGCAGCATTATTTTTTAAATAATCATTGGTGTTTTTAGCTAATTTTTTAACTTGATAATCATAATCTTCTTGGAAAGCTGCCTTTTTTTTAATGAATTTGGCAAACTCTTCACAGTTGTTAATACTTTCTTTAAATCTTTTCAAAAGTGCATCAAGAGATTTATCACTATTCAAAACATCTTTAATGGCTTTCTGATTCAAGAGATCAATAGAAGATTTGGGTAAATCTTTATTTGGACTAGGTAAAGGAGCGGAAGATAAATTGGGAACATTAGTGCTCGCAGTTGTTTCGTTACTAACTTGAGATTCATCTTTTGATGGTAGGTCAGGCAAGGCTTCTTTATTATTGAATGTGTCTTCTGATTGGAAATCCCCGGTATAAATATCTGAGACGGGTGAAGCCAAAGAAACGGATTCCTGGAACAGATGTTGATCGTCGTTCATTTTTGTACTATCAACAAAATTCTTTGGTATATTAAAACTGGTGACGGCTTTTTCTTTGGTTAAAACACTGACTTGTTGACGATTTTGATGATGATCTGGCGGTTCTTCAAGGGAAAAATCTCAAACTCAGAAAAGCCTCCTAAACCAGTCACGTGGTGGGATTTATACACCGTCAAAATTTTCAACATGGCAGGGATTTTTGCAACAATTTAAAGCTTTCGTTTGGCAATCTATGATGATTATTTGATGGGGCAATACACATTTTTAATGTAAGGTAATGGTTTGATTTCTGGACCATCATAATTTTGTGAAAATATTTTTGGAGCAATCAGCCAAAGTTGATCAATTCTTACAGACAAAATAGCGTGTGATAATAGAAACAACCACTCTTACTCACTATTGATAATAGCAACAAATGTTTACATTTCTGATTGACACAAACATATGTTGAACACCAACTTTATTTCGTGAAATTTTGTTTACAAAATCTTGATTCTTACAGTTTTAAGTATAGGATTTATCGGATTTAGGCCGCTTAATTTTGGTGACATAAATCATTAAATTTGAAGTTCAAGCTCCGATTAAAGAACAAATATCTATGAAAAAAAGTTCGTTCATAGCATTATGGCCTGCCTTTACGATCTCTAAGTTTGTATAAAAATTTTGGCTATATCGTAGTCAACTCTAGTTTCCACAAATGTTTACAAATCAAGAACATTAATCACAAGAATCATATTATTCACAAGCAAAAGACATAGAAAGAAGAACATACGTAGAAGAGAGAGTAGCTAGATGTAGAGAGAGAGAGAGAGAGAGAGAGAGAGAGAGAGAGAGAGAGAGAGAGAGAGAGAGAGAGAGAGAAAGTTGTTAAGATAAACAGAACGCAGATATCATGGACAACTTTATTTGTTGGAATGATGATGGATACCTTCAGATGATTCCATGACAGATTTTTCAAAACGGAACATTTCACTGATAGTAGCTTGTCTCCTCAATATTGTAAACTGCTTAAGGGCATTGTCATAAGCTTCAGAGATCTGTTTAGGATCGGATAAGGATTTGTGTTTTTGGAATTCATACTTGGTTCTTCTCAAAAAATATTCTCTGAAGTTGTAATTGTCAAATTTCAAGGTTTCTTTCAACATTTTGTGGTACAAGCTGAGAATATTAGCCCTACTAGGAATGGACACTGCTTTTTGAACGGTGGACATGGCGAGTTGTTAATAAATAAAAAGAGAAGAACATGAAGTTGAGTCCAAATCTGAGATTTGAATTTTGTGTAGGGTCGCAAAATTCTGGTTACGGGGCCCGCTCTTGGCCATTCTGAGCAAATAGTAGTGCCCAAATCAAGGACAAATTGCTGGAAAAAAGCCAATTCTTTCCAGATTGTTGAATAACGGCTATCAAGTTCATATATTTTATATCTTATTCAAATTTGTTCACACTGAAAAGACTTTTTGTGGTATAAGGAGAGACTGGAAGTGGGTATTTTGAAAAGCATCACATGCTCAAGAAAATTTTTTATTTTTTGCCACAAAAAACCCCAAAATTCGACATCTGCTCACAAAACCACGGCAAATAACAATTAACCATGGCTAAATCTAAAGGAAAAGGTGGTAAGAACAGAAGAAAGGGAAAAAATGACAGTGATTTCAAAAGAGAATTGACCACAAAAGAAGAAGGTCAAGAATATGCAACCGTCAACAAACTACTTGGTAATGGACGTTTAGAAGCTCAATGTTTTGATGATGTTAAAAGAATGGCTCATATTAGAGGAAAATTAAGAAAAAGAGTTTGGATTGGTCCAGGGGACATTATTTTGGTTTCCTTAAGAGATTTCCAGGATGATCAATGTGATGTTATTCAAAAGTATAGTATTGATGAAGCTAGACAATTGAAAAGTATGGGTGAATTACCAGAAAATGCCAGAATTAATGAGGCTGCTTTTGATGAAGATGAAGAGGCCGATGCTGGTTTCGAGTTTGGAGCTGCTTCTGATGACGATGAAGAAGAAGAAAAGAAATTGGATGACTTGGATATTGACGACATTTAAACAAGATTTTGCATTTTTTTTTCTTTCTTCTTTTGTTCTCTTACAAACTATTTTTTTTGAATTTTAAAAACGGAAGGATGAGATTATTGGACTTGGTATCAAAACTTGTTGTACATTGATCAGGGTGGAAATCATCATAAAACTTTTATCTTATAAGTTTATGAGATTTTTCCACTGATAGTTGATCATTGTACAACAACCTATTTATACTCAATTATTTAATTATTACATGTTTCTATTCATATCCATTTATTATGATTGTAGAATTTCTTGATCGTTTACTTGCGATAATTTATACAATAGTTATTACTATTTGCGACATACAATTGAACACCATACACTCCGTCCAAAAACTCTGTTCAGAATTAACTAAATCGATATTAATACTTCGATCGAAAAACCCTTTTATTTTTTTAAAACTTTAAGCTTTCTTGTCAAAGAGGCAAAATCTGTATGATGAACAGTGGAGTACGAATTAAAAATCAAAGTACATTGAACGGCGTTACAATAACACCGACCTTCCAACATCTCCTTTTACTGTTTTTAACTCAAATGACTCGTGGTATTAATAGTATATGACCATGTGAGACGATACTTTGAAAGTGTTTAATATGTGCAAATAGGTCTTCCATTTTGAAAACATCCACATCAATTAGCAATCGATACAACCCCAGATAATTACTATCACAGAATTACCAACCAGCCAAACCGGCCAACCGGTGGTCTTCATTTCAACTTTTCAGGGTCTGTGGTAAAGCTTTTACTGTGTAAATGCATGTTGAGAGGAATTTGCCGTTCACCATGTAGGGGCCAAATTTTTGGCCTCATCTAATAATCAAGCACTCTTATAAGAACAGTTATTCCAATTAAATTTTTTTTGTTTGCAAAAACAAAGCAACAAAAAAGTCCTTCAGTTCCTCTTTTCTCCTTCTTGCAAAACCTTTTTTAATAAATTTTTGTATGACCCAATTCAATTCAATATTTTTCCTCACACTAATATGTCTATTTATTGGCCAATCTACATCCTCAGCCGTCTTATTTCGTGAAAGCTTACCACAAAACCTCGCTGGCTTTTTGAAAGGGGAGAAGGCGAACCCAGAAAATCAATTCCCACAAAAAGGTCTAACAGAATTAATCAAACCCACATTAACTTTAACTGCTCCACCAAAAGCTCTTCTGAATCTTGATAACACAGTTGAGATAACAGCTCCTCCAAATACCCAATTGATGAATGAAAGATTGACCGCAGATACCGAGGTTCCTTCACTTAGAAGATTAGATCATCTTGGTTATCTTGTGGGTATTGGTTATGGATTTGGTCTTATTTATGATTATTTAAGTACAGAACTTAGAACAGATCGAAACGGGAAACCAGTGACGTTGGTTAAGACCGCACAAACTAGCAAGTTCTTCACTGATCCTTGTGAAGTGGCTACTTTATCACTTGCTCCTTCTTCAGAAATTTCAAAAGCCCAAAGTTTATGTGCAAAAACAGCTGCTTAATTCATTATTCACTTATTACTTTTCTTATGATATCAGTTTTTCAATGTCACATTTTATAGAATCAACAAGATTGTAAGAAATTTTTGTAAAACTTGATCTATTCGAATCTAAAAAAACTGTTTCATGTTATATCTTTGCTAGTATCCATATATTTCCCACAATGGCTTGATTTACAATTACCAACCAATGCAGTTAGGCAAAAAGTGACTGAACTCATGCGAGGTTTGAGCCCTTGTACGGCAACTTTTAAGGCATTTCAACATGAACCGGAATGAAGTGGATATTTGTTGCCACAATAAACCGGTTAGTTATCTAGCGGCAATACATCATATTTGTTTTGAAAGTATAAAAATAATCTTTTCCGCTTTAGAAACTATTCAATGGTATAGAAGAGTTTGTTAAGAAACCAAAAAATGAATCAACAATAAAGAACAATATTGCACTAATTAGTTAACCATCAAAACATAATTTTAAGTAATCATTCAATCAACAATTCATTTCTCTTACTGATAATTCAGATGAAGCCCAATAATGTCCTTTTATTTACCAGCTTACTTACTCTATTAAATTTATCCTTAGCAACTCCAACTTCCAATAAAGATTATGACAATGATATCATTGAAAAACGTCAACCAATATGGGAGAAGATAAGAAATCCATTCAGTTGGAAAACAGAGCCAGCTGTTAAGGAAGACACGACAATAGCAGCCAGTTCAGGATCAAATGGGTTAGTTTCTGACAAAGATCTGAGTAAAATTCAACAAGCAGGTAGTGAAGGAACAGGAAGTGTTGAAGCTGAGAAAAAAATCCCTGAGGCTGAAGAAATTATTAATAATGGTAAAGGAAGTAGGCATTTGGTGGATGGCCTTGGTAACATTGTGTTTATTGCTTCTGGTCTAAGATTGATTGCTGTATTCGTCGAAGAACATTACTCACTTGCCATCAGTGGGAGTCTTACCAACACTGTCTCTTATGCCTCAACCGTCACTTCGACTGGAGTGATCACCAATCCCTGTGAGATTGCTACTTTGCAAGGCATTCCTTACACTTACATCCACAGTGCCAGTGAGGCCTGCCAATTGAAAAGCTATTACAGCAAAGTGGTGGCTCGGACTATCACTAATGTGGGAACGACCTACACTCCAGTAACCTATGTTTACTCCACTTCCATTCCCCAACAGACCTCTACCTCATAACCTTTAAAGTGTTTTGTTTTCTCGTTATGTATCCAATAATCAATAGAATTTGTTACTTCTTTGTTTTCTCGTTAAAAAACTAATTTTAGCAACTAAGTTGTAAATTATTTCCATCTGAAACCGCTACTTGTCAATAGAAGCCCCTATAAGATCAACAATTGGCTTTTTCGCAAATTCTGGTTCTTTGGCTAAGATCCCTCACCGTCGTAATTAGCGCCTTCTGAATAAAAATATCTTTGCACGTGACTAATCATCACTACTTTTCTGGTAATTTTTTATAAACAACCAAACAAGGCAAACATAAACAAAAGTGTTCCGGCTTCTGACCAGCTTATTGACTTCTGTTATCCTTGTGTTGTTGTGGTATCTAATAGCAGGACTCTTGTTACCAACTTTTATTCTAGCCGTCGACTGCTTTGTTCTGTTACTAGAATCCAGGTGCCGTGGGCATTTTCATAATTAAAGAAACCTGTCAATCATAAACATCTTTGGCGTTTATTTGGTTTATTAATACTAAAACTGTTGCGTTCCCACAAAAAATAATTGCAAAAGGCTTTTCTCGTCTCTCTTGTCAGTTTACACTTCCAACACTTAAGGTTCTTTCATTTGTTGCTATTCATTTTATATCCATATGTTCCAGGCTGGTATTTTACCATTTGTTATCCTTAATTTGTATTTAAAACTCTATTTCTTTTTTTAGTGCCTTTTCATTAGTGTCAAATCCATCTCACTTTCATTATGAACCACGACGTGGTACTTCGAAAGCCTCACAGACATCATCATTCTTTAAAAACAGGCAATGTTACTTATGTTGATGGGGTCATCAGGCCAATTAAAACAAACAATAAATTGGCAACTTCTCAAAGAAAGATGAATAT
Source organism: Saccharomycopsis sp. FM-2023a (assembly GCA_037355385.1). Classification (NCBI taxonomy): domain Eukaryota; kingdom Fungi; phylum Ascomycota; class Saccharomycetes; order Ascoideales; family Saccharomycopsidaceae; genus Saccharomycopsis; species Saccharomycopsis sp. FM-2023a. The sequence continues at coordinate 24,301 of JBAKFZ010000034.1, forward strand.
TGATATTGTTAAACAACAAGCCAACCAAGAGAAAATCCCATCATATCTTCGAGGAACTGTGTCTTCCAATCTTAAAGCTGAACATTCTTTACAGAAAAGCAAATCTAAAAATATCATTCAAAGTAGATCACCTTCAACAATAACTAGCTCTCCACAGATGAATATTAATAGATCAACTAGTTCGTTAAGGACAAACGATTCTACTATCAGTTTATCAAGTTCAGCTTCAAAAAGAGATTTAGCAATGAGATCTCAGAAAGGAAATTCAAATTCAAAGATTTCTAATAGCAGTAGTTTTCGTCATTTACAAAACTCCAGGGGTAATTTAATCAATAGACCTACAAAAAAATCACTACAAAGCTCTGTTTATAAAGATCTACCGAAAACACCTAAATCGAATGATATTGATTATGATCAAGCTAGTATTGTATCTTACTCAACTCAAGATTTTGAAATAACAGAGTTGTTACGCGAAACTATCCCAACTGCATTTATCAATGTCGATGATGATTCTTTCAAGCTCCCTACTCAGAAACTGTCAAATTCTAGTTTATTAAATGCAAAAATTGTGGAAAAAACTAGAAGACCTTCACCTTCATTTAGCAGAAGATTTGATAAATCACTTACTTCCCCCAATTTGCAATCTATTCAACAGAAAAGGTCATCAAGACTTTCGTATGGTTATTCCACGCCTCAAAAAGTTGTTGAAGAAACTTTTACCTCGTCTCCTTCAAAAATCAAAGCTCCAACTGTTTCATTGAAAAGAAGTGATAGTTCTTTGGCTCTTGATAGAGAAAAAAAGATTACCGATAGTGCTAAATCAATCAGATTAAATCAATCGCTGCCAGGAAACGAATCATCGGGAATATCTGTGACTGATGTTTATTCAAAAGCGAGAAAAACTTCTAATCCAACCTCTTTGAAACCCCCTAAGATCACAATTCCCAAAAAAATTGACGCTAATGTTACAGTTAGAAAAAAGAAAGTGAAATCCCCAAGCAGTGCTGACATGGATATTTCATTTTTAAAAGAATTTTCATTTGATTCTGGTATGACCCATTTGTTTGAGGATTTGAATCTTGGTTTTCAAACAGAAATTGATACCACATTGGAAGAAGATAGTGAAGAAAAAATTTCTTTAACAACTGAAGAAAATGATAGTTTACAAGCAAAAAAACTGGAAAATTCAAATTTAAGTAAAAGTACAACAATGCATAATTTTCAACTCAAAAATTTTGATCCAATTGAATCACCTATTCAAGTTCATCAATCATCTGGAGAAGAAAATTTTGAGAATCGACATTGTTTATCAATTAATTTGGATCATAAATTTTTTGATTCAAAATCAGCTTCTAAAAATTTCAATTCCACCAAAACTTCTATTGTTTCTTCTTCTTCAAAACCTTCGAAAAATAGTCTTTTAGATGATAGTTCTTCAAATTCAAGAAGTAATAGACCTTTTAAAGCGGTTGATTTGAAAAAATCAGTTACCATGCAATCAGTTGCTCATAAATCTTTAAAAGCAGTTAAAGGAAAATATGCGGCTCAAAGAGAACATCATAAGCATTCAAAAGTTTTACAAAATTTGAGTTCCCGTTCTAGTCACAATAATAATAGAGGAGCCAACAAGAATAAAGTTTATACTGCCAATGAATTGTTTGATTGTTTATCTAAACATAAAGAAACCTTCAAAATGGTAGAAAGTTGGTTGAATGAAACTGAACAACCACTAAGTGAATTCGAAATAACCAAACCTATTAGAGCTAAAGAATTATTCGATGATAAATCAAGGAGTCTAAATATTTATGAAAGAGGGGAGTTATCCAGAAAAGATAAAGTTTATTATATTAATACGATTAAAAATGAAAAAGAAAATGTACAAATTCATGATTTCAAGCATAATTTTGGTTTTGATGATGATCGTCAAAATTATATTGCTCGAATCGGGGATCATGTTGATTATAGGTATGAGATTATCCAAATTTTAGGAAAAGGTAGTTTTGGTAATGTGTTAAAATGTAAGGATCATAAAACTAATAATGTGGTAGCAATTAAAATTATAAAAAATGATATGCAATGGTCACTTCAAGCAGTTTATGAAATTAAAGTATTGAAAGCATTGTTAAATAATTACTCAAATAACAATGGGATTCTTGAATATTTTGATCATTTTAATTTTAGAAGTCATATGTGTATTGTCACAGAAACTTTATCGGTTGATTTATTTCAAGCTATTGAAAGCTCAAATTTTAGTGGATTTTCTTTCTCAATATTAATGATTTGGGCTAATCAACTTTTCAATGCTTTAAATTTTATACATTCTAAAAAAATCATTCATTGTGATTTAAAACCAGAAAATATTTTATTAGTCAGTCCCAATAGATTAGATATCAAATTAATTGATTTTGGCTCTGCTTGTTATGTTAATGAAACTTCTTACTCTTATATTCAATCAAGATTTTATAGAGCACCGGAAGTTTTAATTGGTGGTAGATATTCAACGGCCATTGATATTTGGAGTGCTGGATGTATACTATTTGAATTGTTAACAGGAGATCCATTATTTCCTGGTAAAGATGAAAATGAACAGTTAGCATTGAATGTTGAATTATTGGGTCCACCAAAAAGACAAACTATCTCAAAATTAAGAGATGAACTAAAAGAAAAAGGAACTATTGATAAAATTGATACTAATTCACCTCATCAGCCATATACTTTGATTGATTTATCATTTGATAAATTTGGCAATTTAAAACCGCAAGCCATGGTTCCAAATGGTAAAAAAAGGTATACTCCTCGAAGTAAAAATTTATCACATTTAATTACTAAATCCTCAAGATTAACTAAATTAGAAAATCAGTTTATTGAAGTATTGAAAAACTGTTTGAATTGGGATCCATTTGAAAGAATTGAAGCTAATGATGTACTAGAAATGGGGTTTTTAAAATATTATAAAGAAAATCAAGATAAAATTGATAATTTGGTCTATGAATAGCTTTTTTTTTGTTTTTTATACTTTTAAGTTTTGTTCTATAAAATTTGTTGTTTTCTTGTTGATCTTTTGTTCTTGCTCATTTGTTTATTAAATTTTAAACTTTCTATTTTCTCATCAAAAAATGTAAATCATGAATTACCGAAAGTTCAAATTTACAACTTTCAACTCACAGTTAAAGAATTAACATTTTATTAAACTAAAGAAACGGGTATTAACAAACAACGAATGAACTTATGATTAAGTAATTAAAAAAATTAAAGTAATTAAAAAACGAAGAAATGAATAATCTAAATTTTGGTAGATTCAGAAATTCCTAATTTATTAAGAATTTCTCCCATATTACCACTGGGTAAATCCTCAACGCTAACCATTCTCATCAAGGTATTACGTTTATTAGACTCATTTAATTCGTCCAAACTAGTAAAAGATTTTGGGGAAGATGGAGACAAATATGGGGAAGAAAACGGTAATGGAGGAGCATTAGAAGTGATGAATTCTCCAGCAATTGGGAATGGTTGAGTCACAACAGAATAAGATGACATGGTTTTGGTGTATCTTGAATGATGAGGATTGATATTGGGGGAAAGTTGGGGACTTTTTGATATGATTGGAGTGGTGTAGTATCCATTGCTATTATAACGAACACTAGCAGGTTTGTTTTTAATTTGAGGGGATGGTGGAGAAGTCATAGCAATTTTCAATAATGATGGAGATGATGGAGAATTTTTTGATAAAAATGATGGATTTGGAGAGTTTTTTGACAAGAATGGAGGAGATGTTTTTGAATTTATTGAACGGGATGATGGTCTTGAATTTCTGGGACTTGATGATGAGCTTAATGAATAATATTTATTTGTGCGTTCAACTAAATCTCTTGTACTATTAGATAATTCAATTTTTGATGCAATGTTTCCTTGATTGACGAATGATTCAATTCTTTTATTTTCTCCACCACTAACTGTACTATTACCAGAATTATTACCATTAGTTAAAGTTGAAGTAGTTGATCCTGAACTCAACCTACTCGTATCGAAACTAGATCCTTCGTGTGATGGTTCTTCAATAATATCACTATTGGCATAATTATTTAATGGTGAACCAGATAAAGAAGTATTTGTTGAATAACTTGAATTAATTCTACTACTTCTAGCAGTTGAACGCGAACGACGTCTTTCATTACCAAATAATGATTCATCTAATTTAACTTTTGATATATCTTTAGCAGTTACCATTGTACTTCTAAATAATTTTGGATCTTTCTTTTGATATTTATTATAGATATCAATAATACTTTTACCTTCATTGATAACGTCAGCATCAGTTTTAGAAATTTCTTTATAAACAGTATTTCTAACCACCGTTGAAGCCACTGATTCTCTTTTATTAGTTAATTCTTTTTGATGATTGATATATTTTTGATAAGCAGAAACTCCAGCATTTGGATCTTCTTTTAAAGTTCTTCTTGATGATTTTCTAGACTTATCAGTTTTGACCGCATTATAAAGATCATTAGTTCTTCTTCCATTGGTAACAAAGAAATTTTTATTTAATAAGACAAGATCAGCAGTTTCTTCATCAATTTGACTATCAAGTTGATATTTTGCTGAAGACATTGTTTGAGATTCGCCAACAGCAATCTGATCTTGAATATCAGGAATTGGTGGATGATGAGAGTCAGGAAAACGATGAGATTTTTTGGTTGTAGAAGTAGATTTTCTGGAATGAACAGCACTACTCTTATGACGTCTAGATGATTTAGTTTTATGTGAATCATGATAATTATTACCTTTATGAGAACTAATGGCATAAGAATTATTTGAATAATTATTATTAGTTTCAATTTTTCTTGAAGAATTTTCATAATATTGTTTTAGTTTTTCTTGTTCTTGAAGTTTTTGTAATCTTTTTTCTCTAATCATTTGTTTCTGAGCCACTGCAAAAGTATCATCAGTTTCTTCGTCATCATCTTCTTCATCAATATCATTAACTACACTATCTGTATCAGTTAAAATCAAATGCAGTTTAGAAGCAAAAGGATTCAATAACGAACCATTATTACTATCATCAAGAAGTGAAGATTTTCTATTAGGAAATTCAGAATCAATCATTTGAGGAATTGCTGGAGATAAAACCGAACTTTGAGGAGAATCAATTGTATCTTGAGAAGTACCAGAATTAACTGAAGATCTAGTTAACGATGAATCTAAACTACCTGAAGTATGATTACTATCCCGAGAACCAGCGGAAGCGTTAACAAGATTATTATTACTATTATTATTACCAGTTAAAAAATCAGCATCAAGACTATCAATTCTTGCAGTAGCTTCCGTAACAATGTCACTAAAAAAATCAGAACTAGAAATATCTAATTCTCCAAAAAAATCAGATTTGGTTTTGATTTCTTTTTTATGGTCTAAAGTATCAGTACTTTTGATATTAATTTTTGAAGAACTATTTTTTTCAGAAAATGGATTACTGATATAACTAATTTGTGGGTGATTAGAGATCGGATTATTTTTCTTTTCAAATTCTTGGCTAACAAACGGATTGATATCGTTTTTCAAATTGGAATATGGATTTTCGAGAATAGAGTAAGGATTTTTGGAATTAAGTGAATTAATTTCAGATTCATCATCATCATCATCATCATCAATATTTCCAAAACTAACATCTTCATCATCTTCCACAATAATAGCGCTATCGGGAACATCTATTCTAACCAATTCTTCTCCTTGTTTGGCAATAATATTATCAAGATCAATTTGAGAGTTAATGTTGCTTATAAAAAGATCCAATTTGGTGTTAATAGAAGTAGTTTTAAACCGACGAGAAACTTGGGTTTGAGATCTATTAACAGAATTATCATGAAACAACTTATCAATTTCAATATAATCATCAACAGGAGATTTGATATCTGGTAAAATAGTACGACGATCTTTGAGAGGAGGTGGAGGACTACCATGTTTATCATCAATTTCTTTAATCTTTTCAAGCACTAAACGAATTTGTTCATAAGTTCCTTCATCATCAATATTAAGAGTCCCATCTTCTTTAGAAGGTTCAATGATTTGAACTTCTTCGTCAAGGTTCATAGTTAAACGACGATCAATATCTTCATTACGATCAATAATCAAATGATTATTTTTTTCAAGATTAATGATTGAATGACGGTCAGTATCAATTTGAGTATTAAGATTGGTAGGATTAACTTTTAGAACATATGGACGTTTACGTTCTGGTACCACAATTTCTTCAATTTCTTCAATTTCTTCACTTTGTCCCATACTATCGTCAATGTTTGCAGTCATTTGACTTGAAAAACTTTCTGTAGGCCGTAAATCAGTATCCTTTGATTTATCAAGTGTGAGAATCTCTTCTTCTTCTTCTTCTTCTTTTTTTTTTTCTTTTCCAATTGGTTCAAAAATACCTAATTTTTGAGTTTGCAAAATTGGTGATGGTTTGAAAGAAAAATCTGATGATTCACTTTGAGGAGATAACAAAGTTGGTTTGAAAGTACTGGTACTAAGATGATGAGAATCCAAAAGGGTTTGGGTATTACTGTTTCTTAATAAAATGGAATCTGGAGATAAAGGAGATAAATTAGGATGAATTTCAGAATATTCTTCAAGTTTGTCATTATTGATAATAAGAGGAGCGGGTTTTGGAGGAACGATATTGGTGAAAAAAGTAGTATCATCAACTTCATCAGTATTGATAACATTAGCAAGGGAATGCAGACTTATATTAATTTGTTTATTGATTGCAAGATCCACTCCAGAAATATTGACGGCCGCATAATTAGAAGTATCATTGGCAATATTAAGTTGAAAATATTCTCCTTCGCTACTACTTAATTGAGAAGAACTATTATTGGTTTGATAAGTGAAAGGAGAAGCCTCATCAATATCTTCAATGATGTCTTCTTCTGGTAAATTTTTCAATTTATTAGGAGTGGTAGTAAATTCAATATTATCGGGACTTCGTGAAGCAGTGGGAATATCAGGATATTGGGTGATGGTATTACTATTATTGGTATACTCTTGAATTGGGGTTTCTGATGGTTCATTATTATTTGATTTTCTCCCTAGTTTTTTGAAACGAGATCCGAATCTTTTTAAAGTCTTTGAGCCATTCAATTCGGTATTGTTATTGATGGGTTTGGACAGAGTTTTCTTGCGAAATATTGAAGTTTTCTTTTTGAGAGTAGGTTCATTAGAGATGTTTTGTTGATTCATCGCTAGATAACTAGATTGTTGGTAAGGATGGTTTATCTGCTTATATATAGAAGTATTACTATTATCATTATTATTATTATTTGGATTTTGAATAGCATTATCTAAATAGGAGTTGAACTTTTCAAAATTGGCAGATTCCAAAGGGTCGTCATTGTTATCAAACTCAAAATCCAACAAGATGCTGTTGGCACTGGAGCTAGAGCAGCTGTAGAAACTGTCCAGGCGAGCTCTGGGGGAGATGGAGGAGCTAGGATGGGCCATGGGTTGGGAGCTTGTTGCTTGTTGCTTGTTGAGTTTTAAGATTTTGAGAGGAAATTTGAAGGTTTTAATGGCAAGCGGGCACGGGCTGCACAACCGGTTTCATCTGCCGCTTTGGGACGCGCTAAAACTGCTTTGCGTCTTCCAATAATTGTTGAAAAATGTAAATAAGTGCAAAATTCCCCCTTTTAATGAGGTTTGGAGACAACTCTTGTGCTATGAATTGAAGATAATGGAACAGATAATGTTAAAGATATCATCACCTTTTTTTCATTATGAGTTTTGTAGCAGCAGAAAAGTAGATTTTGCTGTTTTGAAAGCTGTGTCCTGAATCAACTAACCTGATACAACTGCATATAATCTAACCCACTAACTAATCAACTAAAGACCTGCAATTTGAGACTTAGCTGTCGCCCAGAATAGTTCTTCCTTTAACTTTCATTTCAGAATAACTTTCCCAGTCAATCTGTTATTTTGCACCGACGGTGAATGTTTTGGCTTTTTAAAATTTCCAACGCAATACGTTGGTATCTCCAAGTTACAACTGATATTTATAAATAGTTGATAATAGCAATAGCAATAATCTATGAGACAACAGCATTGGAACAAATCAGACAATTCCAGCACCTCTGGCTCTGTCAAATTTCAGTTCATTATCTTGCCAGTTTGGGCACTTCAAAGTTTTTTAATAATTACACTAAGTAATGCACACTATTAATTAGCAGTCTTTATCGATTTCATGTTTATGCATTCTGAGCCGAGCAACTCCAGTCAAATTCTTCTTATGACATCTTTTGTCTTCAAAATAAGTCTTAAGTCAATCCCAGACAGTTATTGATAATCTGATACAAATTTCTTGTTAATTATGACACTTTAATTTAAAACAATGCAGTGTCATTGACCCTGTCAATTTATTTGTTAGAGAATTGTACAAACTAATTTAAATGCATTTCAAATGTCGAATACCATTCCATTGACTTGAGTAAACTGGTGATATTTAACTCATTCATATTCCCAGTATCTGGTTACAAACCGGGGGTTGAGTTTATGAAATTCTTAATATTTAGTTCAGCTTCGCGATGGGTCTAAAAAAATTTGTTACATTGTTCAAATTGACACCAAAGATTTATTATTTATAATAGATATTAATCATCGACAATTTCTTGTAAATACAATTATCAGTATTGAATAAAAACAATAACTTGTATTAGTTTCCATAAATTATAATTCAACTATAAAAAAAGTATACTAAAAACAAAACAAAAAATTAACGTCAATATTTATGTTTATCTTTATCACCAACGTTCAATTGACCCATTTGCCAATTAAGATTAACAAAATCATCATTTCCACCTTCCGGTTTTGGTTGATAAATATTATTGTAATTTTGAAACCCATTATTTCCCTTGATATTTCCCTTAGCGATTCCGTTAAGAATGGTAGTACTGAATTGATTCATCCCTGGTAAAATCATTGAACTGGCAGCACTAACAATTTTGGCATTCAAGTTATTATTGTTAACTCTGGTAATCCCACATCTTAAACAATAAACGTTTTTGGCAAAATTATGATAATAACATTTTTCACATTTCCAATCTCCAGCCCTAAAAGGAATTGAATTTCCTGGAGCTTTATTATGATTGTGATTATTGTTGGAATTATTAAGATTATTATTATTGTTATTAAGATTATTATTAAGATTATTAGTATTAGTATTAGTATTATTATTGTTCATACTCAAATTCATATTTAAGTTATTACTATTATTACTATTCAAACTTATTGATGATCCATTCATTAAAGGATTCATCAACATCCCATTATTGCCTCCAGCATTATAACTACTGGTTCTACTTAAATTCACTGTGTTATTAATATTATTATTATTTGGCTGAAATCCTTGACCTTGATTATTTGATTTCAATTGCAAATTTTCCTGAATAGTTACTGCAGAAATGGCTGGAAATGAACATCTAAGACAAGCAGTTCGTCGTTGAAAATTGCAAAATCCACACAGTGGACAGTTCCAATCTCCTGGTCTTGATTTATTTTTACTTGGTGGGAAACTAACCAAAATTTCTTGAGCAAAATCCAAAACTTTAAAACTTGATGGTTCAACTTCAATTGATCTATCATTTAATAATCTTCCATTCATTGCTAATGATTCCATAGCAGATTCATGAGTAGCAAAAATCGCAAAACCAGATCCCACATATTTATGAGGTTCTCCGGTCTTAAGAGTTCTTAAAGCGATTGGTCTACCTCCATATCTTGTAAACCAAGCTTCTAATTCTCCTTGGGTTGTATCATAAGGCAAATTACTGAGATATAAAACCCTTGATTTTTCTTGAATAAAAATTTTAATATCATGACCAATATCAAATGGTTTACTCAATAATTGAATTAAAAACTTTGATTCTTTTAAGAATTTCTTCAAAATTAAATCAGAAATTTCTAAATAGTCTTTACCTAATTTGGGTATAAAATAATTTTTGTTAACTAAATCATCATTTTCATTTTCTTTATTGATCAATTCATCCATATTAATATTTAAAGCATTACAAACATTCATAATGTTACTTGATCCATAATTTAAACTTTCTGGATGATGATTTTGCCATAATTGATACTCATTTTTTAAATCAAAAACTTTAGGATATTGTAAATAATCAGGTAAATTAACGCTTTTATCTCTCGATTCTCTAATTAATTGAACTCTAATATCCCAAGAATTAAAAACCACAAATGCAAAATTCAAATTTTGACTGATTATTAAATCTTGAATTGCTTTATCAAGATTATTAATTGCTTCAGATAAAGTGATTCCATTTTGTCTTACCACATCCCAAGATAATCCAGTAATAGATGTACAAAGTGGAGTAATTGGAGTATTAATTGGTTTGATTGAATTTGAGTTTTGTTCAATAGTCCTCAAAACAACTTCTTTATCTTCTTCTTTTTCTTCTTCATTTTTTCCCTCTTCTTCTTTCTTTTCTTCTTCCTTTTCTTTATCAACTTTTAGAAATTTCCAGGCTAATTCAATGGTTTCACATTGATCTTTACCTACACTAATTCCATGATCATCACAAGTCGAAGCTAGATGAAGTATAATATAAACATCCACAGAGGCCACCATTTCAAAAACAACCCAACACCTTAGAAACAAAAACTAATTAAAAAAAAACTATTGAAAAACTAAATATGATATGCCAATGAAAAAAAGAACAACAACCAGAAAAAATTTCTTAAATATAACACAAAATTTTGACAATCCTAAATTAACACCAATAAATTTCAAGATGGAATTGAGAAAATTGTTCAACTTTTTTCTAAAAATATAACAATAATAAATTAAATTTCTTTGAAGATGAAGAATTAAAGAAGAAAAAAAATTTCCAAAGTTTTTTTGAATTTTTTAAAATTTTCCAGTGTTGTGGAGCCATTGCGGCGGGTGTAGGCTCGTGAGTGTGTCAAATTGTAAACAAAAACTTTTAAAATCGCGAATTTTTGTTAATTAATTAATTAAAACTGTTCAAAACTATCAAAAAATGGATTTCAAAACAGAATTCACCAGTATCAAGAAAGGCTCGGATCACATCAATACCAGTCTTCAATCCAAAGGGATTTTAGATCTATCTAATAAACAAAATAAATTAAATCATCAAAGACTTAAATTCATGTCAATAAATTATCAAGAGTTAATGGATTTCAACATCGATTTGACTGTAAACACTAATAGTGATGATTTGAAGAAAAAAATCGTCTTGAATGAGAATTTAATCAACAATGACAAGAATGTAATCAACATAATTTATACATTATTGAAAGAATTAGATGAATCTAAATCTCAAAATGAAGATTTATTAAGAGAATTAATAAATAAAGAAGATAAAGTTAATACAACTAATGACGAAAAAGATAGTTTAATCAAAAGTTTCCACAAAGAAGAAATAAAGTTCAATGAAATTAATAAAAAGTTCAAATTATTTGAAAAAAATCAACAATTTTTAATGAATGAAAATGAACAATTACAAATTAATAATAATTATTTAAAAAATCAAATGAAATCATTGAATAAAAAGCATAACGTTGAGTTGCGTAAAAAAGATTTGGAAATTTTAGACTTGAAAGAAAAATTAAATTTCATAAATAATTCCAAAACTATTTCAAACACCATTATAATCAAGAATGGTCAAGAAGAAGAAGAAGAAGAAGAAGAAGAAGAAGAAATTACTCAAGAGGAACTAATCGCTTTACCAGCGATTAATAAGTTTTCCAAAAACTTGGTTCTAGACAAAGAAATGGAAAAATTAATGATTGATTCCTCAGATTTAATTACTAATTTAACTCTAACAAACGGTGAAAACTTATCGATTATTTCAAATACAAAAAATTATTTATTAACGATAATTGAATATTTGAAATTATTACTGAATGATATTAAAGACGAAACCTTAATAATGTTACAAAAACCAATCCCTCCAAAAGATTATTTTGATCAATTAAATCAAGAAGATTTAAGTATCAATTTACAAGTCACCCAAACTTTGAATAGAATGAAAGATTCTCAAGAATTATCTCATGATCTACTCAGGAATTTGAATGAATTATTTGGAATCATTATTGAATTGAAAGATCTTAATAATAATAAACAATATCAATTGGAAATTAATGAATTAAAAAAAGAGTTAGAACAAGTTAAAATTAACTGGAAAAATGCAATAACTACAATGGAACATTGGAAAAAGTATCGCAAAGAAAAGGAATAATGGTGACAACTTATTGGATATTTTAATGAACGAATGATTTTCTAATTGATATTTTGCAAATCCTCAACATGGATTTACAAAAAAAAGAAATTTGTAAATAGTAACATATATCTCAACTACATTGTAATCAGTAGTAACGATAAAAATTCAATATATTGACAAAATAGTCAATAAACTTACAAAATCTAATAATTAAATAGCAAAAACTCTCACGTGCCCCTATTAAAACGGACTTTTAAAAATGTCCAAATTCATCTCAAAACGTCCTTTTGACTCTTCCCAATTACTCAACCCAAATAATGACCAGAATCCCAATATCTGGCCCTTCTGCCATGTTCCATCATCATCGTGACTGGCTTGCCACAATTACTGGGAAAAAGTATCCAGCAAAACAACATTGGCTCAAAGTTAAGTCCCATTATTTGGAAAAAACTGGGGTCAACGAAGATAATCTTTATTTTTTTATTAGTGGAGAATTCTCAACTTTATATCCATACTGTGATCAAGGACCACAGTTTAGACAAAACAGATACTTTTATTATTTAACCGGAGTGGATATTCCAGGTAGTCATGTTTTATTTAATGTGAAAACTGAAAAATCTATCTTATTTTTACCAAATATTGATTATGAAGATGTTATGTGGAGTGGATTACCATTAAGTATCAAACAAGCTTATAAGAAATTTGATATTGATGAAATCAAATATGAATCAGATTTATCTAATGAATTAAAATCTATTAAAACAAATGATAAAAATGAGATTTTAACTATTGATATTACAAAAATTAATGAACCATTTAAAAGTTTTTTAAGTCTTAATAAAAAATTAGAAATTCTTTATGCTTTGGATGAATCTCGACTTATTAAAGATGATTATGAATTAGCTTTAATAAGACATGCTTCACAAATCACTGATAAATGTCATTTAGCCACCATGAGTGCAGTTCCAATTGAGTCCAATGAAGGCCATATTCATGCAGAATTCATTTATCATGCAATTCGTCAAGGTTCCAAACATCAATCTTATGATCCAATTTGTTGTTCAGGACCTAATTGTGGAACTTTACATTATGTTAAAAATGATGAAGAAATTATTGAAAGAGAAAGTTTATTAATTGATGCAGGAGCAGAATGGCAAAACTACTCATCAGATGTTACAAGATGTTGGCCATATAATGGAGTTTGGTCAAAAGATCATTTAAATATTTATAACATAGTATTAGAAATGCAAAAAAGAACTTTGGAACAAATTGAACCAGGAAATCATTGGGATAATATTCATTTGTTAGCTCATAAAGTTTTGATCAAAAATTTTTTGAATTTAGGAATCTTCCAAAATGGCTCGATTGAAGAAATCTTTGATAGTAAAATTTCTACAATTTTCTTTCCTCATGGACTAGGTCATTTGCTTGGTATGGATACTCATGATGTCGGAGGTTTTCCAAATTATAATGACAAGGATATCTTATTGGCTCCTTTAAGATTGAGAAGAGTTTTACAAAAAGGAATGGTTCTTACAGATGAACCAGGAGTATATTTCAATAAATTTTTATTTGATAATCATTTTAAAAATTATCCAAATAATAAAAAATTTATCAATGAGAAAGAATTGGAAAAATACTGGAGAATTGGGGGAGTTAGAATTGAGGATGATATTTTGGTTACTGATAATGGTTATGAGAATTTAACTTTTATCACCAAAGATCCAGAGGAAATTAGTGATATTGTCACTAGAGGAATTGAAAAGGGAAGATCACATTTCCATGTTATTGCTTAATCATTTATAATATAATCTATAATATAATAAAAATATTCTAATTAAAGTTTACAGTAAGAAGAAGCTTAATGAATTTATTATGTTATATAAAACACTAAAACTGTTAGTTTTTAAATTACTGATTATTAATTTTAATCATTTATCAATTATTCAGAAAGTACCAAAAAGTCTCGACATGATTTATTAAGACAGGGATAACTGTTAAAAAAAATGTTCTCATCATTTAATTGATAATAATAAAATTGGGTCATTATCACATACTTATTTAAAATAAGGGTTTTTATTACAAATTAAAGTAAAAAAAGAAAGAAAAGAAATTGGAAGTTTGCAAAAAAAAATTTATATTTGACGAATTGCGGGTAATATGTGGAATTTTACACGTTTTTTTTTGTTGTTTTTAAAATTGTTAACAAATTCCAAAATTGTTTTTGAAAATCGCAACATTTTTGTTAAATTTAATAATCAAAAGTTGATAAGAATGCCAGTGGTTCGAAGTTCATTTCTTCGTCAGGTTAGAAGAAAACCATTCCATTTCTTTGGGCCTTTTACAATATTGATTTTGATTACTTACTTAATATTATCTCCAACTTCTCCAATTTCAAATTCCATATTCCTGACTTCCAAAAAGCCATCATCAAAATATAATTATTCACCAAAAAGTGGATTGCTCAGTGGAGGAGTTAAGACTTCTCATTCTAATTTACCAGGAAATCATATTGCTCATTATGATTTGAATAAGTTACAATCGACTAATCAAGCATTATATAATAAAGAAAGGGTGTTAATTTTATCTCCAATGTCAAAATTTTATAATGAATACTGGGCAAATTTATTGAAATTAACTTATCCAAGAGATGCAATTGAGTTAGGATTTATTTTACCTAGAAATCATGATGGTGATAATGCTTTAAAAAAATTAGAAAAAGCGATTAAAATTGTGCAAACTGGACCAAAAGAAGATCGATTTGCTAAAATAACAATCCTTCGACAAGATAATGATGGATTACATAGTCAGGAAGAAAAACAACGTCATGCTTTAAATGTTCAAAAGGAAAGAAGAGCAAGTATGTCAATTGCTAGAAATTCTTTAGTTTTTACCGCTTTAAGTCCATATACTTCATGGGTTTTATGGTTAGATAGTGATATTATTGAAAGTCCCCCAACTCTTTTACAAGATATGATTAGTCATGATAAACCGATTTTGTCAGCCAATGTTTATCAAAGATATTTAAATGATCAAGGTGTAAAAGATGTTAGACCATATGATTTTAATAATTGGGTTGAATCTCAAGAAGGTCTTAGAATCGCTGAAAATATGAGAGATGATGAAATTATTGTTGAAGGATATGCAGAAATTGCCACTTATAGACCTTTGATGGCCCATTTTTATGATAAAGAGGGTGATGTTAATACAGAAATGGCCCTTGATGGAGTTGGTGGGGGAGCCGTAATGGTCAAAGCAGACGTTCATCGTGATGGAGCAATGTTTCCGCCATTCCCATTTTATCATTTGATTGAAACTGAAGGGTTTGCCAAAATGGCAAAAAGGTTGGGTTATGAAGTTTTTGGATTACCTAATTATTTGGTTTATCATTATAATGAATGATTCTTTCTATATGAGTTTGTTTTATTAGTTTTATTTAAAAGACAATCTATGATTGTAAATGCATGATTTAGATAGGTAGTGTAGATTTTATTAACAGTTCATACAAAATAATAATATATCCATTTATTAACTATACTAAATTTATTAATTACTAAGCAAACTTTTTTACCAAATCACAAACTGCTACTGACAATTTTTCAACATCATTTTTATTTCCAGCTTCTGCATAGACTCTTACAGCATCTTCAGTTCCACTAGCTCTAACAAAAGATCTACCATTTTTAACTTTTGAAACTTCTTCATCAATTTTCTCTTGTAAACCTTTTGGAGAAATCAATGTTCTTTCAGCATTAGTAGTTTGGAATTCATTACGATCTTTAACCACCACTTTGGCTAATTTGTTTGGTAAATCAGTATAAGCAGAATCCCAATTTTCTGGGGATAAAGCCAAATCACTCAAAATTATCAAAACTGTTAACAAATCACTAATTGCATCACCAACAGTCTGATTAATCAATTGAGTAAACCAATATAATTTATTATTTTCCAATTTACCAACTTTTTCAATCAAATTATCAGAAAATAAAACTGTTCCATGACCATTAGCTTCAAAATAAATTCCAATATCAAACTTTTGAGCAACGTGATGAAGATGTTTAACTCCTGTTGGAGTACATTCAACCGGGATCTTCAAAACTTTGGTCAAATAGTTAGTTGATGATCCATTTGCATAAGCAGTTTGTACCACTCCCACAGTAAAATTTAAATTTAATTCTTTAATTAAATTAAGAAAATATCTTGCTAATAAAGTACTAATCTTATCACCGTCTAACAAATGGAATTTTTTATCATCATCAACGTAATAACAAACCACTCTATCCGCATCACCATCAAACGAAGCGTATAATTTATTAGGAATTGGATCATCAATAGAATTAGGTAATTTTTGTCCAGTCTTGACATAATCAGCTCCACAATCAAAATTCAAAGTTTCTGGTTTATTATATTTATCATTGACTACTTTAAAAGATGAAATTTCGTTGGATAAATAATCATTTAAAATAATCTCAACTTTCGGAGCTCCAATTCCATTAGCGGCATCAATGGTAATATCAATTGGAGACTTTTCTTTTCCTTTAATTAACTCATAAACTTTTTTATAACTATTAGAAATTTTTTCAAAATAAGCAGTCTCGATTTTACTTTGATCTTTTAAATTATGATTTTTAACTAAGAAATGACATTGAGGAGTAGTTAATAATCCCAATTGTTTAACATTAGCATCCAATGAATTTAATCCATCAATCACGGCTTGTTGTAAAATTGGACCACTATCACGAGAATCTCTAGCGACAAGAACATTGACTGGGACTTTTAAATCAATTTTTAATTCTTGAACTAATTCATGAATTTGTTTAATCAATAATTCTGGAGTAGCAGCATTGGCCAATTTTGTAGCATATGATTCCCAATGTTGTTCCAACATTTCTCCCATTGGATCAATCAATTTGACTCCATTGTCACACGGAGGATTATGAGAAGCAGTGATCATGATTCCAATGTACTTGCCTCCAAGGTATTTGGATCTCAAGCCCGCAAGAATCCCGGTGGTGAACATGACAGAGTCCAAGATTGAGGCGTTCATTCTGAACCCCGCAGTCCCGTATTGGAACTTGTCAATATTTTTGGGTTTCTGGTGCAATTGGGAAGCCTTTAAGATCTTTTCCATCGCGAATTGTGATAATATCTGGGGTTTTCTGGAGCAAAATAAAGACGTTTCAGAAATAAACTTGAAAAAAGTGTGATGAAGTGTGTCACGTGCACATTGGTGTTGACAGTTTCCTCCAATTCAAGGGCCCTATTTTTTGGAGAATGCGTTTTTACCCAACATTGTTTTGACAAAAATCATTATGGATCAACAGGATATTGAAGGTGCAAATGGTCAACATTTAGACATTAACGATGTTAATCAGCAAATAGAAATCATAAGACAAGCACAAATTTTGACATTTGGGAGTGATGATGCGACTGGTGATGCTTTGATTGAACATTTATGAGCTTTTGGTCTTATATTAACTAGAGTCTATGCAAGGCTAGACAACCGCCTAGATACATTAAAAAGTGAGCGAGCAATTAATTATGAACTTATTAAAGAATGTTTGCTAGCGCAAGATGATTCTATTGTGGGATTGAAGACGTACTTCTCACTTTCTTTAATTTCTTTTCCCGAACTACTTGATCAATTGCAGCCAGGCACTCTCGAAGGATCTTTAATAGAAGGCACTGTGGATAGCAACCAATATAGGCAGTTTCATTTAATGTTAAGATCAAGAAATAATGAAGATGACATGAAATTAGACGCTGCTTATGAAGGTCTAGATAGGTGGCTTTCTGCGAAAGTTGACAACCTCAGGAGACCGTCTCACGAAATAGAAGTCTAAAATCTATGCAAAAAGCTAAATTCTTGAATTTGCGGTAATTTCTGCTTGTACTGCCTCTTTCAACGTCAGATGGAGCAGTTTTGCTACGGAGGGTCAAACAGGACTTCTCTTAAGAATAAAGATTGTGTTATTTTGACCATCTTTATGAACCTAGGCTTTGCAGTCTTTGAAGCATAAGCAAATATTGCTGATTACTCTACATACCAACCATATAATAGCATTCGAAACGCTGAAAGTAGAAAAGATTCCGACGGGTTGTTCGACAAAGAGTTATTGATGATTATTGAAGTTAAGAAAGTGGGTTTATTTCATTACTTTAACGAAAATGGAACTTTAATTGATAAACAACATGAAAATCATACTGAAGTAGAGTACTTAATTTTCCAATCTGTACCTCGCATGGCATATTTTGGCATTCTTTTTGGCTTAGTCATTGAATTTCTTTATTTTTACTTCACTTAAACTTGGAGATATGTCGCCTAATAAATGTGTCGCTGATACTTCAGTGAATTTGAATTATTTTGTTATTGATAGTGATTGATATACTATCACTACACAAGCTACTATTGCAACTTTAGTGTTACAAAATAGTTCTTTAACGCTTTGAGTCATAGATATGAGAAAAGAAATGTCTATCTTCGACATTTTATAAAGAAACTAGTACTATTATAAAGCTTACCAAAAAAAAATTGCTTGACTTTGTTTCCGTCAATAAACCCAATGGTGGAACTAGCAAAAAAAAATGAAAAATTTATCATTAAAATGTAGCTGTATGGACAATTATATAACTACCACGAATATTGGGATAATTGCAAACATTTTTTCAGAGCATTCAAAGAGGCTTTTATTTATTACAACAAATTACTAGCCCAAGAAAAGTGTGTTTACAAGAAAACTATGAGTTTCACTAAAAGAAATCCTGATGATCAAATATATTGATTAAAGGCATCGGGAATTGTTCATCGAGATATAAAGGCTGGAAATGTCATTATGGATAAAGAAAAGAAGACCTGATCATTAAATTATGGTATCCTAGATATTCTTGATACTTCTGAGAAATGTAATATTGAGTATTGTCTAGTTTCTTTTGGAAACTGTTGATCGAAAAGCGTATCAAATAATTTATCATCATTTATTTTGATTGCTATATATATATGCTATATATATGATTTCAGTGTGACTTATCATTAAATCTATGTTTACTCAAGTAAATTGTTTTAATATTTAAAATTGTTAATGAGTATTTTTGTTTCTATATTAAGCTGAAGTTTTCATTAAATGACATGTAATCTTGGGATTCACGCAGTTATTCAACTAAAAAATTCAAAATGGCTTGAACAACGACGAAAATTGAGTTAATTACCAAACTAAACAGAAACAGTTTGATTATTTTAATAATTACAAATATTGTACCGATGATCCATCAAATTATTGAAACAATCCATCAAATTATTGAAACAATCTTCTCAATACAATAAAAACAATAATTAAAATCTAGGAGCTAATCTGATTATCGCCATCATGATTAAAGGAAGAACAATTAAAGCGTCCATGGCAGAAATACAAAACCAATACTCTACTTTATTTTGTTCGCTAAATTCCTTCATTGACCAATATCATTAGCAGCATTCCCAACTTTTTCAAAAAATTTACTGGTTTTTAATAACCTCACTATCATTTTCCACTTCTTCGTTGAATTTCGCCATGATTTCTCGTGATTGACTAACAAGTCCAATCATATCTCCCAATAAGTCCGCTTCATTTTTTTCAGGCATTTCAGTTTGTCGTTCAATTGAGGTATTGGTAGAGTATAAACTGTTATATTTTCGAGATAATAAACGTTTCCGTAACTCATTCAATTCATCATTGGATGACGTCTCACTGGTGACTGTTGGCACGGTATAAAGACTTTCTGATTCAATTTCAATAGCTTGTTGGTAGTCATCTTCGATATTTTCTTTTGTTTCTCCAAGTTGTTTTTGTGCCTCATTTCATTATCATTTCCGTTCTTTTTTTTAGCCATTTTTTATTGTCAGATTTTTAAATCTTATAAATAAAGGTTTTCCTTTCCATGAATAGCTGCTGTTGATAAAATCACGTGACAAATAGGTCAGAGTCAACAAAAATCCGATTATTTGCGATATTGATACGTTTTAAAATGCGTCAATTGTTGTTTTTCCCGATTTCTTCACAATAAAAGAAGGATTTTCAAAAAGCGCTATGTGACGCAGTATACTAAAACTACTGATTTAATCAATTGGGATCCTGAAAATAGCAATAATTCAGAGTGTTTTGTTGATATAAATAGTGCCTTATCCCACGCGTTTAACCCAACCGATTCATTGCCTCGAAGATTGTTTCTTTCTGAAAATTGCAAATCTTTAGTTATTTGAAAATCAAATTAAATCAAATTAGTTTGAAAAGTTTCTCCGGCAACATCTAAAGTTTTTCCTTGATAAATTACCAACCTTTTATACTATCCCACCATGACTATTCCAAAGTAAGTGTTGCTACTACAATGGAATCCACCAAGAACCTCCCCCTACTAACCCTTTTCTAGAAATATTAAAGCCTGTCTTTTCGATATGGACGGCACTTTGATCAATTCTGAAGACATTTACACAATTACTATCAGTCAAGCTTTGGCAGAATACAATGTTGGCCCTTTAACTTGGGATTTAAAAGTTAATTTACAAGGTCTTCCAGGTATTAAATCTTCAGAAATCATTCTTGGTCATTATGGAATTGCCGATAAAACCACTCCAGAAGATTTTTTCAACAGAACTAAACAATTTCAATATAATCTATTCCCAAATTGCAAATTCTTACCAGGAGTTGAAAGTTTACTTAATCATTTATCGTCTAAAAAAGTCCCTATGGCAGTGGCTACCTCTTCGATTAAAACTTCTTATGATTTAAAAACCGTTAATCTTAAACCTTTTTTTGAAAAATTTGATGTCATTATCACTGGTGATCATCCTGAAATCCCAAAAGGTAAAGGTAAACCAAATCCTGATATTTATTTGTTAACTTTGAAGAAATTAAATGAGAAATTAGGCTATTTAGGTACTGATAAAGAAATTCTTCCTAATGAATGTTTAGTCTTTGAAGATGGAGTTCCAGGAGTACAAAGTGGAATTAATGCTGGATCATTTGTCATTTGGATTGCCGATCCAAGAGCTTTGCAAGTATTGAATGGTAAAGAAAAACAAATCCTTGGAGATAGAGGAGAACTAATTCAAACTTATGAAACTTTTGATATTACAAAATATGGTCTTTGATTTTTACAAATTGTTATTATTATTATTCTCATTATAAAACTTGTTTTTTCATTGCAACAATCTTAGAAGTTATTTGTTCAAATTGTTCTTCTTTATTTAATGAATTTTTTTCGATTAAATTATTAAATTCTTGTAGTTGAATATTTAAATCTTCATTGAATCCACTGGAAATATTATTCTTAACTGAATTATTCAACAATTCCAATCTGTTCAAAACTTCTTCTGCTTTGGCATTAGATTTCTCACAAGTGGAAGTCTTATTATCAATATCAAATCCCAAATTGTCCACATAATATCGATTCATAGTCTCTTCCATTGTCTCTGTAGCCGTGGATATATCACAATAATCATCATGACCAAAATAGCTAACCTTCATTTGAGGAACCTGGTCAAATCGGACAATCAATCTGTTATAAATGCTTCGTAGTTGTACAAGATTGAAATTATAAAAATGTCTTAATAATTCATACTTGTTTGACAATAATGGACGGATTAAAAATAGGGCCACCAAATAACTGACAATTGCTGCGTTGCCGGAGTATCTTAAAAGACTGTTGATGAAGGAGATTGTGGGAATATTGGTCATTAATGAATATTTTGATCAATTTAATCTGTCAATTGGATTTTTTTAATGCGATGTTTTTGGATTTTTTGGGAAATTGACTGGAAATACCAACTGAACGGATCGTAAATCACAATTTTTCACTTCAAATTTCAAAATCAAAATTGAAAGATTCCCAATTTTCAGGTCATTTTTGAAGTTTTGAAATGAAGAGTCTTTTTAGAAGAGGGTTTTTGCTAACGACTATTCATTGTCGGCTCAAACCTTCAAGAACACGATACTATTCTAAGATGGTTGAGAAAGTCAATCTTGATGATTTGCCAGAGATTATTGTTCCTGATAAATCAAATGATAATAATCTTCCCTTTAAGAAACTTGACAATCCTACTGATCCTAAAGATTGCCCGCCCGCACTACAGCAAATCAGAAAATATATCAACAAACATCCTGACAAAGTGATTTTAACCGAACTTGGAAAATTTTATGAATTATATTTTGAAAATGCTGATGAATTTGCCCCAAAATTGAATTTAAAAGTAACAAAAAGAAATTTCTCCCAAGCCAAAGTTTCCATGGCTGGATTCCCAACTCAATATTGTTATAAATATATCGATCAATTAGTCAATGTTCATAATGTGGGAGTGGTTTTAATTAAACAGTATTTACAAAATCCTGGGGATTTAACTGCAACAAAAAAATTTAAAAGAAAACTATATCGAATTTTCACTCCTGGTACAATTATTGAACCAGATATTTTGGCTCAAGATAAAAACAATTATATTTTAATGATTAATTTCCCTGATAATCTCTTAAAAGGTCCTGTTAATAACGAAATGAAAATTGGATTAAGTTGGTGTGATATTTCCACAACAGAATTTTTTGTTCAACAAACTAGTATGATGAATCTAATCAATGATTTGTATCGAATCAAACCAAGTGAAATCATTATTAATGAAGAACTCAAATTGAAATTACAAGATGAATTGAATTTATCAATTTTAAACTACTTTTATGTTAATTGGTTCAAAATTGATAATGCAAATTTAAAATTGAGTAATTATCACAACATGTTTAATGAAAAAAAGTCAATAAAAATTGATCAAACATTTAATGCTTTGAATAAATATGAAACCATGGCTAGCTTGTATTTATTAGAGTATATTAAACAACAGTTCGAATCGCCTGATGAAGAAGACATTATCAATAGTAGACAAGATAATTTAAATATAAATGGAATTGATGAAAATTCTTTTAATTTTTCATTACCAGTAAAAAACAATTTGGAAAAATTCATGTTAATTGATTCATCAGCAAGAGAAGCATTAGAAATAACGGAATCAATTAAAAGCAAATCCACAAAAAATTCTGTTTATAGTACAATCAAGAGAACAATTACTCCATCAGGATCCAGATTACTCAGAAATTGGTTAAATAATCCGATTTATAACTTAAATGAACTGAAAAAAAGATTAAATTTTGTCAAAATTTTTCAACATATGAATAATAAATCAAATATTCAATTCCAAATTCAACATCAATTGAAATCACTTGCTAATTATGATCCTTTAAGATTGTTGTTTTCTATTAGTTTCAACTCCAATGCGGTAATGGGGAATTTCATTAGTAATGATAATGCTAATGTAAGAATTGGTTGGAATTATTTGATTTTATTAAAAATTTTAAAACATTTCAAAAATATTAAACTTTTATTAATTAAATATGATGATGAAATTAAATCTTATGATGAGTTAAAAAATCTAATAAAAGAATTGGAATTTCCAATTGAGTTAATGGAAAATATTAAAAGGTTTATAAATCACGAAAATTTAGAGAATTTACATAACTCATTGATCGATCAAGAAGAATCAATCGATCAAGAAGAAGAAGAAGAAACTCCAGCAAACAATAATGGCAAGGATTCTATAAATGGATTATCATATAATATGAAAAGATCTTCGTTTCCTGATATGACTTGGATTATTAATGTTGCCAATATTGATAAAGATTCTTCATTAGTCAAACTACATGAAGATTTGGAAGAATTATTAACAGAAAAGGATAAACTTGAAAAAAAATTATTGAAAACTTCAGATTCTTTACAAATCAAAAACCTCGAATTAAGAATAGAAAACGATTTACCAAATATTTATATTCAATATCCAATTAAACTGAAATTAACTAATCAACTACTACAAGATTCTTTTGAAATTTCTACTACTTTTAAACAATCTAAATCTTCAAGAAGTTTTAGTACTAATGATTGGACTGCTTTAGGGTATAAAATCTCCAAAACCATAAAACTAACTAGATTTGAAGAGTTGAAATTTTTAAAAAAATTAAGGTTACAAGTTTTGGAAAATTTTCAAATCATTAAAAATTTAACCATGATTATTGATAAATTAGATGTATTAGTTTCATTTTCAAATCTTGCAAATGAATTGAATCTATCTTGTCCAACTTTAACTAAAAAACCAGTTTTATCAATTGTTAATGGTAGACATTTAACGGTTGAAAATAGTCTTAAAAAAAATGTGGTAGAATTCCAACCTAATGATTGTTTTTTAAATAATCAAGTTTCGGGTTATATTATTTCAGGGCCAAACATGGGAGGTAAAAGTACGTATCTTAGACAAAATGCCATTATTATTATATTATCCCATATTGGGTGTTTTATTCCCGCTGATCTGGCCACTATTGGAATCGTTGATAAAATGTTTACCAGAATTGGTTCGGCTGATGATATTACCAGTAATAATAGTACTTTTATGGTAGAAATGGATGAAACTTCACATGGATTATCAAAAGCCACCAAGAATTCGTTCTTAATATTTGATGAAATCGGTAGAGGAACCAGTAATAATGAAGGAATTGCCTTAGCTTTTGGAATCTTGAAATTTATCATTAAAAATTTAAATTGTCGATTTCTTTTTGCAACTCATTACGCTAATGAATTAAATCGATTGATTGAAATTTATGATACTTACCAAAGAGATAAATTATTACCAAACATTGAGTACTATCATACTTCTTTGATGAATGAATTATTAATGAATTATTTAAATCATCAAAGTTACAGTAATAATGGGATTTTTAATGGTAGATTCTTCAATCATAAACTACAAAAAGGAATCAATAAATATTCTCATGCCACAACCGTGGCCGCTTTGGCAAGGATTCCTAGGGAAGTTATTGAAGATGCAGAAATTGTTTTGAAGATTTTGGAGAATAAAAATGAAACAATAGAGAAAGAATTATTAGAAGAAATCTTTAATAAATGATGTATTATACATATTATACCCTATTTATAATTGTAAGGATTGTTTTGATCATTATTAAAGTTATTTTGAACACTATTAAAGTTGTTTTGATCATTGTTGAAGTTATTTTGATTATTGTTGAAATTGTTATTTATATTATGATCAAACCCATGTGGATTGAAACTATTCTGAGGATTATGATTGTTATCAATATTTTGATTGTGATTAAACCCATTTGTACTGAAATTGTTTTGAGGATTATAACTTTTGTTATTACTTTGATTGTAATTTAGGTCATTGTGATTGAAACTATTATTGTTTTGATTGAAGTTATTATTATTATTTTGATTAAAGTTATTGTTATTACTATTGCTACTATTTTGATTCAAATTATTAACATTTAACGCAGCTTGAACCATTTGAGCCACTTGATTTAACTGTTCTGGATTCTTTGCTAGTTCTGAAATAATATTAACTTGTGATTGAGAATTAAACTGATTTGGAAATTTTGCAACATTTTGAAAATTTTGATTATTTGAATATTGTTGAACGGGCTTGGAATTGTTCATTGGTTGATATTGCCGAACTGGTTTAGAATTGTTCAATGGTTGATATTGTTGAGCTGGCTTAGGATTATTAAATGGTTGATATTGT
Source organism: Saccharomycopsis sp. FM-2023a (assembly GCA_037355385.1). NCBI lineage: Eukaryota > Fungi > Ascomycota > Saccharomycetes > Ascoideales > Saccharomycopsidaceae > Saccharomycopsis > Saccharomycopsis sp. FM-2023a. Next base: position 50,137 of record JBAKFZ010000034.1, read on the forward strand.
TGTGGTTGTTTCCAATTAGTATAAGATCTTTGTTGTGGTGGTTGATATGGACGTCTTTGGTTTTGATTAACTTCCATCTTTGTTCCCCCAAACTTTTTGAAATTTTTGATATCATTTTTGGATTTATTATAGACTGGAATTTGTGGTAATCCATGATTTTCAAAAGGCTTGGAACTTAATGGAACGTAATCTGTGATCTTTTTATTTGGATTGATTTTAACTTCATTATTATCATTTTGTTTTCTTTTTTTACGATTTTTTTTGGATTTTTTAGAAAAGGCTTCCATAGCATCATCACTAAACTCCAACTCATCTTCAGGAATCTCTTCGTCATTCCCATTACTGGCATCACAACCTTTGAATGATTTGATTTGTGCGGTTAATTGGAATTCCGCATTAGTCACCACATAATAAACTTTCAATCCTTTGGAATCTTTAAATTCATCAGAATTTTTTTCCAAATTACCATTAAATTTAACTCGATAAAACGGGGATTTTAAAGGACCAAAGATTTCAAAAATAAGTCCAATTGGCCTTCTATCTTCGAAACAAAGTACGGAATTTTCCTTCAAGACTCGATATTCAGCAGAAGTTATTCCTTTAACAATTAGATTATTTTCAGCAAATGTATAAATTTCTCCAATCAATTCGATAGGGGTGGTTGAATCAATGGTGAAATCTTCTGGTAATTTTGGAGCCACTTCTTCTGGTTGTTCATTTTTTGACTTAATTGGGCCTTCTTCCCCGTCATCTTCAAAATCGGCTTCCATATCAATTTTAATCTCTTCACTTTCGCTTTCTGTTTCGCTATTATCTGATTCAGAATCTGAATCTGATTCTAATCCACTTTCGTCTTTTGTTTCCTCATCAAATTCATGATTTTTCATAATTTCATCATTTAGTGCATCAAGTTTATTCAAAGCATCAGCAACTTCTTGTTTTCTTTCAGATTTGGAAGTTGCTGTAGAAAATTCTGCTTCGTTACCTGATTGAGTTTCTTTTCGTATTTGATCTTTTGATACTGATTCATCTTGTATTCTTTGATCAATTTTTGTTTTATTTTCTGGTTCTGATTCAATTTTCTCAATAATTGATTCATCCTTGACTTGTGACAATGTTTCATCTAATTCTTGTTTCTTTGATTCATTTCCTGGTGCTTTCTCTTTTTCATTTTTTTGTTCAATATTTTCTCCAACTTGCAAGGATTCATCATCAACTACTTCGGATGATTTCACAACTTCAGATTCAACTGTTTCATTAAGTTCTCTGTTAATTCTCACTTTTTCATTATTATTTTCTTGATTGACTAATGGACTATCGATTTCAAGTTCTTTTGAATTTTCGATTTTTTTGTCATTGTTGGTTATCAAATTGACGGGCTCAGAGATTTGACTTTGTTCATTAACATCTCCTTCTATCAAAATTTCTTCTGAATTAATATTATCATTTTGATTTTCTACCTTTGTTTTCAATATTGAATCAATTTCTGCAACAGATTCTGATTCAACAGTTAAATCCTTGTTAATTTCTGCGTTTTCTTCAGACATCATCCCAATCAAAATAATCAAGTATAAATATTTTTCAGTACAGTTAAAAATAGTAAAGTGAAAGAAAAAAAAAAAAAATTAAAAGCTCATCGCTTACATAAGCAGAGCATTATGAAAAGACAATAAAATTGAAACAATTTTAACAGATTATTTATCATTTAATACAGTAAATTCAAATAATAATATGAGTGTGATCAACGCCAACCCAACAGTCTACGATGTTTCCTTGCTACCTTCAAGACAACTGAAAAAAAAAGAAATTTCTCTAGTGAATATTGAAGATCTTGAGCTTTACAAATTATCGCTTAATAATAGGGATGATGATTTGATAACTTCCGATCAAAGTTCAACCAGTTCTTATTCTTCTTTGAGTATAAATGACGATGACGATAGTGAATATTTAAATGAAGATGATGATGAACCAGAAGAAGAAATTGATAGTTTAGAGATTTATGATTTAATTTCCAATATCTCTGACCCTGAACATCCATTATCTCTTGCAGCTTTAGGAGTGGTTAATTTATCAGACATTAACATTGAATATTACGATCCTTCCAAAATGGGGATTGCTAACGTCATTGTAAAGATCACTCCTACTATTAATCATTGTTCATTGGCTTCATTAATCGGATTAGGTATCAGAGTCAGATTAGAACGTTGTTTACCACCAAGATTTAGAATCACCATTTTATTGAAAGAAGGCAGTCATCAATCAGAGGGACAAGTCAATAAACAATTGAATGATAAAGAAAGAATCAGTGCGGCTTGTGAAAATTCTCAACTTTTAAGTGTTATTTCTACAATGCTTGCTAGTTGTGATTAATTATTGTATTTTTTCAGAAAAAAATGTTTTAATATTAGTACTAACTTGTGACTTGGATCGAATTCTTGCAATGTTTCACACAATTTGTTATCAGAGTATTTTTGGTATTTGATGATCATTGCTTAAGTGATTTAATCATTTTTACAATTACCTCTTGACTTTATTTCATAACTTGTAAAGGATATGTTACAACTGTTTAAATTCATATCATATCATAAGTGTTCTCTTGATGACGTTTAATCCTTGACAGCTCTTAGTATAACTCTTATGTTTATTCGAATTCAAATCAAAGATATTTTTGAAAACCCTCAAAGTTTTTGTAGAGTGTAATGAAAATTCAAATAATAAACTAAAGAGTACAATCGTGTTGAGCTCCAACTGATATCCATGTTAAAATAAATTGATTACTGATTTTTTCAGAAAAGGAAATAATTACTATAATAGTCTTTTTTGAAGAATAACATTCACAATATTTAAACCCATTGAATTTCCCCCTTCTAAAAACTTTTTGTTCTTCTTCATTCAACAAAATGGAATTCTTTGATCGACTATTAGTGATAAACAAAGAGCTTCATCCAACTTCATTCGCTGTCAAAAATGAAGAACTTACCTTTTCAACTGATGTTCTTGGTGGGACATCAGCTCTTCTTTAATTCTCCCAAAAACACATGCTAAGTAATTACGATCATGATCTTGACATTGAAGGATCTAGTTATTACAATTCGGCACTGGTTCAGTTGGCAATTTATATGGTTTGTTTCCCGGCATGTGTGGCTTTTGGAGTGTTCTTATTGGTGATTTAAATTTATTGATAATTGTTTGTTGGCAAATTTTGATACTTATCAATAAATGGTTTTTAAATAACTGTGTTGTAAATCAACTTATAAGTACTAATCATTATAATAATCAGTTTCACAGTTTCCGTTTTTTACATATTTACAATATTACAGTTTTGAATAATACTTAGATTTATAACAAAATTTATCAACATTTGTAACATATTACCATTTTTATTCTTAGAAAAAAGTCATTCTAAATATAATTTACACAAATTGAAAAATTGAAACTATGAAAATGCTCCACGTTCATGCTCCATGTTCATTATTTTCCAATAATTTCCTTATCTAATTAAACCAATAATCAGTTTATTTAAATATGATAAGCTATTTGGATTTCATTTTGTGATTATGTCAGCAATTGGCCAGCAGCTAAATTTATAAGTAATTTAGCAACAGTTATGACATAGCATAATATAGTATTTAGAACTGAAAATACAGACAAACCAGATGATTTTCATATAAACTCAAACTTCCCGCTTTCTAGCAAGATATTCCGCTCCAAATTCAATTTTTCTTCATCAGAACTAAACACAGTTGGATAATAACTAATAGATAATTCCTCTTATTTATAATCATTGGCGTTTTTCATCTCGTTATCAATCACAATCTAAAAAGAAATATTCTCATAAGGAACTCCAACTAACCTAATTTTTTTAGTAATATCAACTTTTTTTAGTAACCCAAGTTCAATGATTTTGAAGGATTAATATCAAATTTTGATAATTGGAAAGGGTAATTCCATGAACAATCAAGTAAATTCAAATTGTTCATTAATGGAATTTTTTGACCATCAAAACCCTCATCGAAAGTATCGTTATTAGTATTGATTGATAAAAGTTCACGTGGTATTTTAAAATGTTCAAAAGTTACAAGTTAAAATTTTCTAAAGTTAACTCATCAATTCCATTAAATTTAATTAAATCATATTAATCAAAATCAGAATTTAAGTATATGAAGTTGTTTTTTTAAGTTAAAATATCTTAAACAAGCCGTTGATGCTGATAAACTTAAAAATAAATAATCAATTTTGAATAAATTCAAAATTAACAAGTCTAACTGATTAGTTGATTCCCATTCTGCTTTATCAGGATTTATAATTAGCAATTTTGTAACCAAGCTGCTCAATTTGGTTGTAGCTGATAATAAATTATCGCCATTACCATTTTCATGAATATCTTTTTGCAAATTGAATTCTTCAATGAATAACGATAACTTTGACTGAGGAATATAAACATGATCAAAATTGAAGGGACAAAAACATTTTCAAAATGATCAATTTATGATATTCTTAATGGTCAAATTATTGAAAATATTGCAGAACACCTCGTTTGGCAAGCATAGCAAACCACAAGACTCAGATATACTGGTCATAATGATGAATGGATAGAGGAACTATCAATAATCTTATCATTTAGTAGACGGAAAATTGTAGGTTTTTCACTTTATGAACGATTTGACTGGGTGTGGGTAAATTTATTCTTTATAATCGTGAATAAAATGGATTTCTCAAAGTCATTGGACATTTCTTCAAAAACTAAACGATAAATGATCAATTTCCCATAAAAAATCAGCAATTTCCTTCAATTTCCTACAAATTCAGTTGCTTATTCGCATTTTGTAGATCTTCAATCTTTCCGGCCGTACTCCAACAAAAGTGACGATAACAATCGTAAATTTAATGTCAAAATGGCCAAGAAGTGCTAAGCGGTAGCCAAGGGAAAAAAACCGGAGTCCTCAATGACTGGGACTCTTGTAAAAAGTCCATCAATGTTTGTTGAGGAGCTTCATACAAAGCCTTCCCTGCTTATCAAGAAGCCCTTACTTAACTTAACGAACATGTGCAAAGTTTATTGATTTTGTGATCTTTTTAGTATTTGTCTCATGTAAATTTTGAAGAGTTGATGGCTCTAACATCAATAACTTTAAGTATATTTAAAGGATTATACCAAAGTTTTGTTCATCCAAATAATCAATCAAACAGTCAAAGAACGTTGATAAGAATTAATTGTTGATGACACTATGTTACACGAATAAAACCTGAAGATTACGATAAAGATTAGAAAATTGTCGGGCTTGCAACTATTGGGCAACTTTGAGGAGGCCTAAAAAGTTATAAAGTTTTGCATATAGATCCATAAACTGATCTGATATCCCAGTTAGGTTTACATAACAAGAAAATTGACAACCGATTAATCTATTGTTCTGGCAATCGTCAATGCACAAATTCAAATACAAAAAAGATTATTTTGTAATCTATAGATAATCTATTATCAGATTATTATCAGATTATCTATAGATAACAGAATTATCCAAAATCGTTTCCCCGAGGTGGATCATAAACAATTCTATTGTATACCTCCACCTACTAATTACAATAATAAACATCAAATCCCAAAACACAATCTTGTTGATTTTGTCCAAGACCAACCTACCCCCATCAACCCACAGGAGATTTTCAATCACTTAAAAGCCACCACCTTTCACACAGTTTTTAATGGTCAGATCAATTTTCAAAAATAAGCTTGGTGCGGCCTAACAAGTTTTTCCTTTAATTTTGACGCTTATAGGCTCCCGATTCGACATGAATACTTATGCAAAAAAAAATTATGATTCAATTAATAGAGTTACACTAAATCATTTGCACTTATCATGAGGGTTTAACCATAATTAGCATAGATCCAATGACACAATCTTTATCAGCTTCATGCATCATTCGCTTTTATTACTCTTAATTTGTTCCTAAAAGATATTCCACAATTTAAGCCGTACTGAACGTTCTTAATTCCTATAAATATTTCCTCTATTCTCATGTTTAATATCTTTCATTAATCCCAAAATATCTTTCTCTTTTCAAAAGTAGTGGTAAAATGTCCACTGAAAAAGTTGATGAAAAAACAGGGGTCTTTGTTACCTCTGAAAATACTGATCCTACTATTTCTCAAGAAAAAGTAATTCATAAATTTGATGAGTCTCATAAACATCAATTATATGAAAAATTGGGTCATGCACATATTATCGATGATGAAACTATTCCAGATATTGAATTTCTATTTGAGAAATGTGAATCCATGCCAATTGATGAAGCTTTAGAGATTGTTAAGCAAACTGTGGAAGACTTTGATGATGACCCAAATTTCCCATCTGAAGATTATGAAGAGTTAAAAGTTTTGGCACAAGGTCCAGAAGCTTCTCCAGAATTATCTGAAACTGAATATAATTTCAAGGTTGTTATGTATGCTGTCTTAACTGAATATCATTCACCATACCCTGAAGTCCGTGCTATTACTTCCCCAACTGATGATCCTGATGTTCCTATTGAAACTATTCGGGCTTATGTTCTTGGTTTCATTTGGACTATTATAGGTACTGGGGTTAATGAATTTTTCTCTCATAGACAACCTGGTATTAGTTTATCTTCTTCAGTTTGTCAAATGTTACTATATCCTTGTGGTATGTTCTGTCAATATGTTTTACCAGATTGGGGATTCACCTTGTTTGGTACTAGACATTCCTTGAATCCAGGTCCTTGGAGTTATAAAGAACAAATGTTTGCAACTATTATCTTTGATGTTTCTATTGGTGGAATATATGTTTCTTATAACATTTATGTTCAAAAATTAGATGTTTACTATGGTAATGATTGGGTCAGTGTTGGTTATCAAGTTTTCCTTGCTCTTTCAACACAATTATTAGGTTTTGGTTTAGCTGGGGTGTTAAGAAAAGTGGTGGTTTATCCTGTTCGTGCTGTGTGGCCAACATTATTACCAACTCTTGCCCTTAACAGAGCTTTATTAAAGCCAGAAAAGAAAGAAAACATTCATGGTTGGACAATCAGCCGTTATTACTTCTTTTTTGCCGTCTTTTCTGGCTCATTCCTTTACTTTTGGTTCCCAGACTATGTTTTCCAAGCTTTATCTTACTTTAACTGGATGACTTGGATTGCTCCAGATAATTTCAACTTAGCAATGATCACTGGTAGTGTGGGTGGTCTTGGTTTGAACCCTATTACTTCATTTGATTGGAATATTATTGGTTGGAATAAACCATTAGCTATCCCATTTTATACCTATGCTAATACCATGATTGGTATGTTTATTGCTTTCTTTGCTATTTGTGGTGTTTATTGGACCAATTATAAATGGAGTGCCTATTTCCCAATTAACACTAATAAAATTCTTTCAAACACTGGTGATAGATATCAAGTTAGAGAAATTATAACTAATGGTCGATTAGATAAAGAAAAATATGCTAAATATGGTCCACCATACTACTCTGCTGCTAACTTGGTTGTTTATGGTTCTTTCTTTGCCATTTATCCATTTACCATTGTTTATGTCTTCTGTACTGAATGGAAAGCCATTTATTCATCATTCATTCATTTGAAATCAATATTCACTGATTATAAAGCTTCTAATTTTACCCATTTCAAGGATCCACATTCAAGAATGATGTCAAGATATAAAGAAACTCCAGATTATTGGTTTGTTGGTATCTTATTGTTATCTTTAGTCTTTGCCATCATTTGTGTCAAAGCTTATCCAGCTAACACTCCAGTTTGGGGTATTTTCTTTACCATTGCTATTAATTTCATTTTCTTAATTCCATTAACCATTGTGTACTCCGTCACTGGTTTTTCTTTCGGTTTGAATGTTCTTGTTGAGTTGATTATTGGTTATGCAATTCCCGGTAATGGTGATGCTTTAAATACTTTGAAAGCTTTAGGTTATAACATTGGTGGTCAAGCTGAAAATTATATTACTGATCAAAAGATGGCCCACTATGCTAAAATTCCTCCAAGAGCTATTTTCAGAGGTCAATTACTCTCCACTTTATTGCAAGTTTTGGTTGCTTTATTAGTTATTAATTGGCAAATTCGCAATGTTAAAAACATTTGTACTTCCGAAGCTGCTAATAATTTCACTTGTCCTTCAGAAAACACTTTCTATTCAGCTTCTGTTTTATGGGGGGTCATTGGTCCTAAGAAAGTTTTCAGTGAATTATATCCAATTCTTAAATACTGTTTCCTTATTGGATTCTTGCTTGGTATTGTCTTTGTTGGAATTAAATGGTATTTCAAAGATAGAATCACCTGGTTCCAACCAGTTGTTATCATTGGTGGTTTGATCAACTTTGCTCCATATAATTTATCCTATTACATTCCAGGATTTTATGTCAGTTATGTTTTCAACCATTATATCAAGAAAAGATACACTTCATGGTGGGAAAAATACAATTATATTTTATCTTCTGCTTTAGACGCTGGAGTTGCTTTCTCTGCCATTATTATTTTCTTTGCCGTCCAATATCATGAAAAAGATATTAACTGGTGGGGTAACAATGTTCCGTATGCTGGTATTGATGGTGGTTATGGTCAACAAACTTTGTTAAATATTTCTTCAGCACCAGATGGTTATGTTGGTTTAAGATATGGTTCATTCTCAACCTGATCTCCAATCAAAACTTTTTTTTAAATCACGATTCTGTTAGCAGTAATTATAACCTCTTCATTTTTTCTATCGTTGCTATACCTTTTTATCGTTTTGTTCTTCTTCCATTTGTTCTTCCTTTTTTTGTTTCTATTTTGACAGTCAATGAAGTAAAGAAATTCATTGTATTTGAGTCATTAACAAACTTTATTTTATCGAGAAGACGCCTTTAATTTATATCAAATTTGTAGTAAACTCTGATTTGTTCATACATGAAAGCTGAATAAATACGGCCAGCACTGTTTTTCCATTAAATTATTGTAGGCTGATTGTACAGATCTGCCACACAATAGAAACAGGGCTCTCTTTATTGTCTTACACTAATGTCTCGTAATACGAACTGAATAGTTGGGAAATCGTAGGGTCTAGATGCCATATTCAAAAAAAAATTTCATGCGATTGATTAGTGATCGAAATGTTGCAGGATTGAAACAGTAGTTATAAGTAACAATACTCACGGCCAATAAGAAAGCAGGTAAACTACTTATGGAAAAACATCTTTCCCCTGTACAATTACAGATACGATAACATTGTTGAATCAATAAATATACTCTTTGAAGGCATGCTCTTGCAAATGAAAATTCATTAAAAACCGTTTGATCGTATCTTTCGATAATATTCGAAAATTATTTATAAATAATTATTATTAATTTTTTTCTCTAGTCAATCAATAACCAATTTTGTAAAAATTAATCAGTTGAGATATGCATGCGCAGGTGATTGAAAAAAAAGTATTCCGATACCGGGAGTCGAACCCGGGTCTGCTCGGTGAAAGCGAACCGTGCTAGCCGTTACACTATATCGGATATGTTTTTTTTATGGCTTTTTACAAGCAGTCCAAACAAATTTTATTGATTGAAGCCTTTACTATTTGCTGCTTTTGCTGATTTAGGTTTTGTTGGTATTAAATCTTGTTATTTTGAGATTAGTTAGTAAGTATTGTGGTTTGTTAAATTACTTTTGCAAGTATTTTTGGTTTTCAAATTTTCAATTAGGTGATTATTTTACTTTAAAAGACTCAACAAATTTAGAAAACGACGTGAAAGAGATATTAATAGTTGTTTATACAAAAACTGTTCTTGATGCTCAAAGCCTTGAGTAATGTTAAACTGTTGGTGTTATGTTCCAATTTATGCTAATATTTGTCAACATGACACAAAAACAAAAATAACTTTGATTGAAGTAATTGAGTAACTAACATCATCAAATAAACTCAAATCTTCATAGTACCAGCGTGTTCAAGAAATTACCGAAAGGTCACACGTTGGTGTCACCGCTTAATTTTTGTTTTTGTTTTATATTGATTATCACTAAAAATTTCAGGGTTTACGAAATTCCATAGTTTGAAAAATAGTTTAAACTGGATAATTTGAATTTTTTTTGAATTACGAAATTTGATTTTTTGACAGTACAATTGTTTCATTTAATGAGCTGTTTGAAATTATTGTAATAATAGAATATCAAGAAGCTGTTTGCGAAAATCAAAGATTCTCTGATATATTACTACAAAGATAACTCTATCTCAAATTTTTTATTAAAACAAATCTATAACATAAATGAAAAAACAAAATCAAATACCTCTATTGAATTCAACAAATTTTATTAAATTTCCATTTTTATTCTTTAAATTTTGGAAATTTTCTTCTAATTTTTCAACTTTTAAAGTTTCAACTTGTGGGAAAACAGCCAAAGCAAATGGTAAAACCAAAAAACTGGTAACAGTGATCAAACCTAAATTAACAGCAGTAGTGATGGCTAAACCTTTACCTTTTAAGAAGCCTTTTTGTAATTTAACCAAAATTAATGGAGGAATTGCCATAATTGGGGTAGCATTGATGACTCTTGAAGCCGCAGTTTCTCCAACAGCATAAGTAGCAGCCACTTTAGAACTACCCAATGGTTCTTTAGTTTCTGAATCAACCACAGTGATTCCTTTTTTCAACTCTTCACTACGCATTAAAAAAACATTAACAATTCCTGCGGTCACCACTGCAGCAAAGGGAACTAATCTACTTAACACAAGTCTAGTTTGAGGGCTCATTTTTTTCAATCTTGGAACAACAGAATTTAAACCCAAGGCAACCCCACAAGAAGCAGTGACAGCCGTACCATAATTGACTAATAATTGTTTTGTAGTCAATGGATGTGATTTATTAGCATTAGATGTATTAATGGCCACATTCAATGATTGATTAGCCCATTGCCAAAATATTGTTCCAGTTGTGGTCAAGTTCGGTGTTAACATCCCAGCAGTAACCACCAAGTTTGAAAGCACACAACATGACATTCTAAATGGTAAAAAAATTGTTTCTCCAGTATCTGGATGAACCGTTGAGTCTAAAACTTTCTTATGATACCATAATTCCCCATTAAAGTTCTTGATAATCCCATTACGATAATCACTAAGGGCTTCTTTAGCTTTAATAACTTGATTATTAGTAACGAGAAGATTACGTGGATCACTGATTTCCAAACAATGATTCACACGACCCATATAAGTGGATAAATCATAACGACTAACGGGGATTGGGCGATCTGAAGGACCAGCAACCGAAGAAGACATATTATTGGGGTTAAGCCTGAAATATTTGATTTAATCTCAAGATAAGGATCTGAGATTTTGATTGAAATTTTTTTCTTTTTTTTGATAGAGCCACCCACTCCTATGAAATTTATGAGTCAAATTGACAAACCTCATGATGCGCGCAGAAAGTTGCATTTTACAATTGATTAATAACAATCACTAAAAACTGACACATTTAATAGAACAAATAATAGGTTGAAGAGTAGATAAGTATTAAAAAAAGAAGAGCACAAAGAATTGAAAAAGATTTAAGAAAATTGATAAACTAAAAGACCTGCTTGATTAGAACTTATCAATGTTTCTTACTGACATTTCTTTTTGGTCTCTTAGTCTTTGGTTGGTCTTCATGATCTTCTTCATGATCTTCTTCATGAACACATTCGTGAACTTCTCCGTGGTTTTCTTCATGATTTTCTTCGTGATTATCTTTGTCGCCTTCAGAAATTTCCTCAAAATCGATAGTTGCATCAACGTCTATACTTGTTTCTTCTTTAAAAGTTTGTTTTGCAGTTTCCATAGGTTGGTATTCTGAATCTTTAATATCATTCTCACCATCATCATCTCTTGGCTGAGCATCCTCAACTCCATCCATATAAAGTTCTTCTGAATTCTCAATTTCTGAATTCTCCTCTTCTGAATTCTTAACTTCTGAATTCTCATCTTCAAAATTCTCGTCTTCAGAGCTTTCAACTTTTGAGTCCTCAACAAACAAAGGCAAATTAGAAAGATGGGGTGATTTAGAAACTTCTCTGTTATATTGTGCCAAAATATTTTGAGGATTTTTTGGACTTGGAGTAGAATCTTCATTTTCATCATCATTTTCAATGTCTTCTTCCTCGATTTTTTCATCAAATACTTTTTCATCAAATACTTTTTCATACCATAATTTATTGATATGATCCCAATAATGTTTAAAGATTTCTTTATCAAAATTGTCGACTCCCCATGTCAAATAATTACTCATTCCAATGGCAGTCAACTCAAAAAAACGTCTGATTTCCTTATTCAGTTTGAACTCAACATGGATGATTGATTCTTTCTCTTTGATATTAAACGTCATTAGTAAAAAGGAAAAGATAACCGGATTTTGAAAACAGGTATCAGGATCGGCATTAGCTGGGGGTAGATCAAGCTGAAATAACTGAAGAAGAGTATTATCAAGTACATTCATAAGTTCTTCAACCCAAGATTCAGACAGAATAATCAGTTCACATAATCTTGTAACATCTTCTTTGACCTCCAATAAATCTCTATTGTCAGGCAATAGTTCTAGCTCATCTACATTTATGGTTGTTTTATGAGATTCTAGTAGAATAATTAAAGGATCAATGGATTTTTCAATCAAATTTTTATTAAATTTCACATTTTCAAACTTTAAATCGGACTTATAAATATTAACAATATTATGAATTAATTCAGCAATTTTGGTGGATTGACGATCAAAATTCGATAAATTTGACTTACTAATATTTTCATAGTCTTCACAATCAACAAATGGTAAAGATATTGAAGCAGAATTTTTATCAGAAGGACCTGACTTTTTGACAAAATGTAATAAATAAGACACTAGAATTGAGTTTTTGATATTAATAAATGTTGAATCATTTTCATTCCTTGATCTTTTTAAAAATCCAACTTTAGTAGATCCCATGGAGCTTAAATAATTTGAATAATCAGGAATCTTGGGTTCTTCTAATGCTGTTAAATTGTTTCTCAATTTGGATCCAGTTTTTTTTTCAGAATATTTAATCTGGGTACTAAGTATTTCAATAGATGATTCAGAACTAATAGTCCGATCATCAAAATACTTTGATTTTATATTTTGTAGAAAGTTCTTATAAGCCAGTGGCGTCTTAACATGAACATTCATTTTGGAGATTCTTTGAAAACAACAAATATCAACCCCATCATTATCTGAATTCATGAATATTGGTAATCCAAACAATGGTTCATCGTAATAACCAATAATTAAAGCGTCTTCAGTGATTTCATGATTTGGCTTTTTTTCTGAAAATACAGTTTTTGGACAAAATTGATATTTTGATTTAATTGGATAATTTCCTCCTGCTTTTAAAAAGCTTCTAATTTCCGCAGCCACCTTTGTCAGAATAGTTTGTAATGTCTTATAGTCTTCAATGTTCGTAATATTTCTTAGTATTGTAGCAAGATTCTCTCTATATTGGGATCCTGATAAATGAATAACTCTATTTTTTCTAAAATCCAGCACTGAACCAAAATGAATTAGTTGAAAAGCTTTTGTTTCAAAAGCTAAATGATACTCTTCCAAAACAGGAGTACTTTTTAGAAGATTTAGGTTTTTACAAATTCTAATAAATTCATCCCATGTTTCTCCTGCCAGTTCTTCATCTTCGGAATGATAAATGAATTTTTGATCATCTGGGATTCTTTTCACAAGAGCTGCAATCAATCCTTTGGAAGTGGCAATACCTGGACCAATATACAAAGAAAGCGAAGGTTTACCCCAACTTTTCCTATCAGAAAAGATTTCATAATTGTAAAAATCCAGTGCTTTGAAATAAATGTTAGAAGTAACTTTATCAACAGTATATTGATGGTGATTTAACGATTTCTCGACTCTTTCTGCTTCAACATTGTTCAATTCCAATTCTTCAATATCTGATCCATCAATGACTTCACTTTCAAATTGTCCTTCTTCATCATTGTTATCTAGATTATCATTTTCGTCAAGTTTTTCAATTGGATGAGCAGTCTCTTCCCGATTCTGCGAACTAGACATACTATCTCGACGTCCAGCCCCTGTAAGTGAGTTTCTGATATTGACAATGCTCTTGACAAAGCCATTCATCACGGAAAAAGAATGGAATATAGCTGGAGATGTGAAGTTTTTGTTTTGTTTTGTTTATAACTTAAATTAATTTACAGTTACGCGTACGCGTGCCACATTCGACAGGGCAACCCAGATTTTTACGGTGAAGGCAAGCTAATTAATTAGTTAATAGCAGCAATAAATGAGTTTTTAATTGTTGTCTTGAGGACGATAAAGTCATATATGAGAAACATTTGCTTTTCAAATGTTGAAATAATTTTGGTTCCGGGGATGGGCCGGAGAGAGCGAGGGTGCTTTTTGAGCTTTTGAATTTGCAACTTTTATTACTAATGAGATATTTCTAAACCTCTTTTCTTCTTGAAACCACTGCGAAATGGAACAAAAAATCCTTGACCACATGAACAAAGACCATGATCTTGCCTTAGAAGACTACTTAGTGGCATTTGGCAAAGAATCCTTGACTGGTGTCTCTAACATTCAACTCAAGGCTCTCGAAACCGACAAGATGCTTTTATCTTATTCTAAAGCGGGGGTGACTAAAGAAAAATCTATTTCAATTGAACCTCCAATGAAAAATGTCGTTAGTGATTCGCGAACCACTTTGATTCAAATGGCTAAAGACGCTGCTGCTACAAGAGGTTATTCCCATAAGCAAATCAAGAAGTTTGTTTATCCTAACACTCTTTTACACTTCTTCGTTTTAATCTCAGATCTTGCTGTTTTTTTGGGTTTGATCAAATCAGACATTATATACGATACTGTTTTATCTGGTTATTTTGGAGTTTCCGAAACAAATGCCATTTTGAGCTTCTTTAAACAATATAATAATGCTATTGCTTACTCTGTTATTGCCACTCATCTTTGCGAGTTTTCATACGTGTTATTCCCAAAACTTGCCAAATACAGAGTTCCAATTTCTTTGAGATTTGTTTGGTTTATTAGTAATATCTTAGAAGGGTTTGGCACTCTTCAGAGGTTTAAAGAATTAGAGGACTAGAATGGTTGTTTGGATGATTAAAGCGCATTGTTACGTCAGAAATAGAAATGGAATAAGTTCAAGTTGTTTTCCTCCACTTTTTTATGTTTTCTATTTCGCTTAACAAGGAAAGATTTTAGGCGGATCATTTTTACTTTCACTCTTAAATTTATACCGGCAAGAGCTACTTTTTACAGAAAATTGATGATACATAAAAGTAAATATATATGTTTTCACTGTTACCGATATTAAACAGTCCAGCACAAAAGCAGCAACAGTTATTACTAGAGTTACTGGAAATGTTGACTAAATGAGATATGTGGGGCATGGGTTATTTCAAAAAATATGTAAGAATGTTATTTTTTTATGGATCATTTTCCAAAACTCAATAAAATTAATAGAAGCAATCAAATCATGGTATAATCAACTAATATGATTTGTTTTTAAGTGATTGGTAGTTGATATTTCAAATTATGTTCGAAACGAGTTTAATACATCTTCACACTCAACAACAATTTGATTTTTTAAACTACAACTTGAGATCTACATTGCTTTGATAAAGCACGCTTAATTTCTTCGATCGAGTCATGAAGCCGTCCGATAGTTGGTTTTGATATTTTAATTCAGGGGAATTCCAAAATTTGGCGTTTTTCAATTACATTTGAAAATCTGAAAAATTCGCGACGCGTAAAAAAAAGTCGCGAAAAAGAAGTTTTTTTTGACGCGTCACTTTCCACTTTGGTAGTTTAGATATTGCGTGGGTGAAATATTTATTATACATCAAATTTCCTCACTCTTTCTTTAATACTCTGATAAACCCATCAACTTCTTCTTGTCTCAAATACTTTTCTTGCCATTTACAACAATTAAATCCCCACATCAATAGTCCACAATGTCTTTAAAAAGAAAGACTCCGTCACCATTAAATCTCAAAGCTTCAAAGAGACAACATGTTGATAATTTTGATTTTGGATTAATTTCTCCTCCAAATACTCCATCAGAAAGAAAACTTCGGGTTAGAAAAATCAATAACTCCACCACTAGAGTATCTAGTTCCCAAAGAATTGCATCAAAATTACAACAATTTACTCCAATCACTCCACCACAGTCATCATCATTATGTAATGAAAGTGAATCAGAAGAAGAAATCGTGGAAATCACCATCCATAACAAAGAAAATATTGCTCCAGGGGTTTTTTCGGAAGAAGATCTTAGATTAATTGCCGAGGTTGAAGCAGAAGATGCTAAAAATGAAATTGAAGAACCAGAATATAATGCTTTTAAAGAATCAATTTATACCAAGACTAAAAAACTTTTCAGTAAAGCCGTTGATATGAAAACTCCTGATGACTATTGTCTTTCGGGTAGAGAAAGAGAATTTGGTCAAGTGGAAAACTTCATTAACACTACTCTTAAAAATCAAACATCAGATTTTTTATACATTTCTGGCCCACCTGGTTGCGGGAAAACTCAACAATTAACTTATATATTGGAAAAATTTATGAAAAGTTGTGATTCATCAAATTGTTTTAATCATGAACTTGCTGGTCAAGTGGAGAAAATTACAGTTACAAAAATTAATTGTATGAGAATTAACTCAATTAATAACATTTTTGATGAATTTTTAGCTAATTTTAAGATTTTTACTAATAATATTAAAAGTTATCCAAAATATTTAAAAATCAAAGAAAAACTTGATTCTCAAACATTATTCAAACATTTAATTTCCAATCGTGAATTTTCCAATAATAATATTTTTCTTCTAGATGAACTTGATGCTATTTTAATCAACTGCAAAAGTACTCATGAAAAACAAGTAATTTTTGATTTCTTTTCGTTAGCCAGATCATCTCAAGATTCTGATTCTAGATTAACTTTAATTGGGATTGCTAACAGTTTAAATTTAATAGATAAACTTGCTCCGAGATTAAAATTAAATGGTTGTCAACCAAAGACTATTCAATTTTTACCTTATTCTGTGGAACAAATCATTAATATTGTTAAAGCAAAACTTCAATCTGTTTCTGCTGTTCCTATTGTTAACAATTCTGATTTACCAATTATCAGTTATTCAGCTTTACAACTCTGTGCTAAAAAATCTGCTTCAAATACCGGTGATTTAAGAAAAGTGTTAGATATTCTTTATAAGTCTATTGAATTAGTGGAAAACAATATCAAAAAGCAACATCTCTCTAATCCAGATAAAAATCTTAATCAGTATTATGCAATTTCTAGTTTAACTGCTCCAAAAGTTTCAATTGCTCACGTTGCTAAAGTTTGTTCAAATTCTTTAAATGGTGTCTCTTCATCTAATAGATTGAAATCCATTAATCTTTATCAATGTTTAACTTTAATATGTTTGGCAAAATTTGAACAAAAAAAATCTGAAGATGCTTTAGTTTCAAAGAATAAAAGAATCTTACAAACTTCGAATGAAAATTTTAATAATCAATTACTAGGATCTAAATTAATTTCCAATAGCAATGTCTTATCCAATAATAAAAACAATACTCATCACCTCAACAAACGCCTAATCCAAAATACCATCAACATCACCGAACTTTATACTTATTATAAGAAACTTGTTAAGAAACATCCCGGTTTGAGTTCCTCATTGAGTAAACCTGAATTCACCGAGATTATATCTACCCTTCATACTATTGGATTGGTGAATGTATTCAATAAAGGTAATAACTTCAATATTAATAGTGAAACCAGTCTTAGTTGTTGTGGAATTGGTTTGGCTGATTTGAATAAATTTACAGAATCAAAGTTCGAAATCTTAAAGACTTTACTTAATGTTAAGTTATGAATGTACTATATATACCATAAAAGTTTTCATTTAATATAGTTTGATAGAATTTAATGAAACTCTTAATTGTGATTATTTATTTGTAATCATTTTTCAAGCAATTGATGGGTTTGTTAATAAAGAGATTATATATTGACCCCTCCACACGATATGGTGAAGAAATCCACACTTAGTAATGTCCATGGCACTCTTTCCAAAGGTGATTTTCTTGGATATTGTTTTGAACCCCTCATTCCCAAGGCTTTGGAAAACAAATCAACGGCATTCTCAAAAAAAAAGTTGACAGCTCCATTTATTTTGAAGCTTTTGATCACACCTAATAGATTTTCAATAATTTTATAGCACAAAACATTACTTTATTCAATCAAAAGCTTGCCGCCTTCTTTTCAATGCTCCGACTTAATCAAATGAACATTTGTGCTTTAAATGTTGGGTTGACATTCGCAGCTCCAAAGAATTTCTGCAAGGCAACCATCGCCTCGCCAACATGCATCACCAAAATTCTAGACCCAAGAATTCGAGGATTCTGTCAGGTTATTGGTTGAGACACCAGCTTTCTAAGATGCTGGCCTCGCAAAATACCCGGAGCTTCTATTGCGGGATCAGGGTGTGAGTTATTGAGAGACCAAAGTTTTTCCTTGATTTTTTAGATAAAAGTTTTCAAAATATATCGCTATTATATATAAAAGGCTTAATTCGCTTCAAAAGTGTAATTTAAGAACTTAATATTTTCCCCACTTTTTTTCCAAAAACAAATCTCGTTTGACTCCGTCAGTTTATTTTTTCATATCAATGTCACAATAATAACAATATGAGAACAACATTAATATTTCTTCTACTCAATTTTTTTGCAGCGTTTTCCAACGCTGATGATCAGATCATGTTTCGGAACACCAAAAGTTTGAATGCAACTATTCCAAATGCAACTGTTTCTGAATCTTCATCAATCTCTCAATCAACATTATCGATTCCTTTTGACGCATCTTATAATAGTCATAATGAAACAACAGATCTTAAAGGTCACAAAGGAAACTCTAGTTTAGGAGGCCCAGAAAACAGTACTAGTGGAGCAATGCCCCCTAAAGCCAAAGGAGGTTGGAAATCTGCAAAATTAAGATGGACCAATAGGCACAAAAGTGCTCAGCATTTGATGTTAATGAGTGCTTGTCAAAGTGTTGCTGGAGAAATCAGCTGGGCAGACGCCAGTGTTGCTATGGTAGGTGAGGGAGGAGCAAAAGGAGCAAAAGGAAAAGGAAAAGGAGGGCATGCTGATGGACCCTCAATCAATTGTGACTATGCTCCTTATGCTGGGACTATTGCTATCTGTCTTCATCGAATGGCCCATCATTACTCGGATATCCAAAAGGGACTTCCTAGCCTCCGGCTCAGCTGCCCTAACATGACTATGGATAAGCTTACTCAAGTATTTGAAAATGCCACCGAATATGCCATTTACGAATACCAGGTCCCCAAAGAGTCTAAGGTCAACTTACCAGTCATTATTGGTGTTGAAACTTACGATAAAGCTCATAAAAAAGTAATTACTAAACCATTGTTAATGGATGAAGCGGTTTTGTACGGGTTGTTTATTCTTTACTATTGGTTTGGGGTTATGATTTTGTCTATCATTGTTCAATTCTTGAGCTCAACTGGTTTGATCTTAATGTTTAAAGATAGATTGACAAAAAAATTACAATCTAAATTGTTCCTTCCAGGATTGACATCAGAAAAACATTTCCAAACAGCTTATTTTTTCAAATATATTTCTGCCTATATCCCCACCAGAGCTGAGAGTTGTATTATTGCTGGTTATTTAATCATGTATATTGTCCTAATGTCCATTAGTTATGGAGATCCAAACCCTCAGAGAGTAAGATTTGTTGCTGATAGAGCCGGGATCATTGCTTGTGCTCATCTTCCTTTAATTTTCTTATTTCCTGGTAGAAATAATTTTTTACAATTGATTACAGGTTTCAACTTCTCTGCTTTCATTCATTTCCATAAATGGGTTGCAAGAATGATGTTCTTAGGTGCTTTTATCCATGGTATTGGCTATACCGTTTACTTTTTGGATATGAGTCGTTATTATAGTGCTGCCCAAGAACCATATTTTATTTGGGGGATCATTGCAACTAGTTGTGCTGGAATATTATGCTTCCAATCCTATAATTGGTTCAGAAGAAGAACTTATGAGTTTTTTTTAATCACACATATTATTTTTGGGGTCATTTTCATTGTTGGTGCTTCAAAACATGTTTATAGATTTGGATATATGGAGTTTGTCGTCACAGCGATTGCAGTTTGGGCCTTTGATAGAGGTATGAGATGGGCTAGGATTTTTAACTTTGGTTTCAAGAAGGCTAATGTTAGAATTATATCTGAAGATACGTTGAAAGTAACAGTTAAAAGACCCTGTGTTGAACGTTGGAATGCTAAACCTGGTCAGTTTGTGTATATTTCTTTTTACACTGGTAATTTATTCTGGCAATCTCATCCATTTACTGTTAATGATTCTACTTTGACTGATGGAGAAATTAACATTTATATTAAATCCAAAAAGGGGTTGACCAAAAGTTTATATAATAAAATTGCTAATACTTCTGAACAAGAAATGACAGTCACTGTTAGTATTGAAGGTCCGTATGGTCATAGTGCTGCCAATTATCATTATGATAATATTAATTTGATTGCCGGAGGTAATGGTATTCCTGGGATCTTTGATCATGCCCTCAAATTAGGTAGAAAATATCCAGATAGCGAAAGAAATATTAGAATGATATGGGTCTGTCGTGATTTGTCCTCGATCAGCTGGTTTGTTCCTGAACTACACTTATTGAAAAATTCCTCGGTTCAAGTATTTTTATATTTAACCAGGGAAAAGCCAGAGAACGTGATGGTGGTTGATGCTGGAAATCAACAACACCACCATAATAATTTTAGTGATGATGATGAAGATGAAGGAGGGATTCAGGAAGAAAAATCCAACGATGAAAATTTTCAAACTTTCATTATCAATTCTCAAGCCGCCTTTATATCTAGTCAACTTAATGGGTTCAAAGTGATCTGCGGCAGACCTAATATCAAATCCATGGTTCGTGGATGGCTCACTAAAGACCGAGGGACTGTCTCTATTACTGCTTGTGGTCCAGGTATTTTGTGTGATTCTTTAAGAAGAAGTATCGCTGATTATGTGGAAGATCATAAAGAAAGAGTTGATTATCATGAGGAATTACAAGTCTGGTAATTGGCATTTTTTTAAACTTTTTTTTCATTCATTTCTTTTAATTTTTAGCTTTATTTCGTTGATTTAAATTTTGTTTCTATTGATTAATGTATTGTTCTTCTAACATTATTGTAAATCGAAAGTTTCAAGATACAATTTTGCAAATAACCTAGAACAAACTCTATTAATTATACAAACTTTTTATTTTTGAATATAATACAATTATTCAATAAGCTTTTGGACGACCTCTTGATCTTTCGTTTTCTATTCTTTGCTCGCGATATCTTTCTCTTTCTCTTTCTCTTGGATTATAATGAGGAGCATTACCAGCTGGTCTACTTTCTTTCTGATAACTACTTGAGCCACGATCTCTATCTCTTTGAAAACTATTAAATTCCCGTTCTCTAGGGCCATTGAACCTTCCATATCCACTGTGTTCTTCTTGAGGTCTTCTAAACCCTGACTTCTTAACTTCAGTACTCGTGACATTCTTCTTTGTGTATCCTCTACCTCCAATACCACCGCCTAATCTTCGTGGTTTCCAATTTCTCACCGTTCTTCCTCTTTCAACATCAACTGTAATGGCTCTTCCTTTAATCACCTTATTATTTGAATCTTTAACCGCCAGATGAAGATCTTTCTCTGTTTCAAACAAAATAAAAGCGTAACCTTTGGATTTTGCTGATTCTGATTTATCGCGAACTACTCTAACTCTTTCAACTGGTCCGTAAACTCCAAATTCCTTTTGCAAATCCACTTCAGTGACTGAATAATCCAATCTTCCAACAAATAGTGTACGATATGGATTGCCTCTGATCTGAGGATCGCTTTCTGGATCCCAATTATTAAAATCTTGTATTAATTTTTTTCGCAGTTCTTCTTGTCTTATTCGTTTTTCTTTCTGTTGACGTTGTTGAAAATTTTCTGTTGGGGTATATTCGATTTTATTGTAGTTTTTCAAATTCAGTAGAATAGAAGAAATACCTTCAATATGTGGCGTCTTTCTTTCCTCTAATGGAAGATCCATGGGCTCCACATAAGGAATTGGAGGTCGAGGTTTGAAAAGTTTTGCAATTTTCTGCGGTACCTGAGAGGAGAGAGGCTCGGGAGTCTATGATTAAGAGTTAGTAGTGATTCGAAAAGAAGTTAAAAGTTCAAAAGAGATTACCTACCATCACAGGAACAGCTTTTGAAGAGATTTGAAGAACTTCTTCCATGCTGCTTTTGTTGATGCTTTGTTTGGGAAATTTTTGGTGGGGGGGGGGGCCCGGGGCTGCCGAACCAGTCCAAACTTTCATAATTTAAGCAGACAAAAACAACCGAAAACTAGAGAAGAAGTACTTAAGTCATAGTAAACAATGTCTGAGAAACCAACAGAAGCTGTCCAGGAAACAGAGAAGAAAGAGGATACCTGTCTTAAAAGAGATGCGACCAAAGCAGAAAATGTAACGGAAGAAGAACCAGAATTGAAGAAAACAAAGGTGGAAGAACCAAAAAAAGAAGAAGAACAAGTCAAAACACCTGCAAAATTTGTATTTGGACAAAATTCTAAATTTGGAGGCAAACCATTCTCAACGTTAGCTAGTAAAGCCAATATTTTTGCCTCTAAACCGAGTAAAATAGCTAATAGTACAGAATCCTCATCATCAAATTCAACGACTCCTAAACCTTTTGTATTTGGTAATGGTTCCAAATTCTCCAATGCTTTTCAAAAGGCTACTTCCAAAAAATCAATCTTTGATGATTTGAAGAAATCTGACCTGGTATTAAGTACTCCAACGAAAAAATCAGAAAATGATGATAATAAAGAAGAAAAAAAATCTAATGAAGAAAAAGTAGAAAGCTCCAAAGAAGAAGAAGAAAAAGAAGAAAAAGAAAAAGAAGAAGATACCACTAATCTCTATCAAGCCGTTAAACTTGAAAAAACCGAAATTAAGTCAGGAGAAGAAGAAGAAACTTCAATTTTTACTTGTAAAGCCAAGTTATATTTCTTAAATCTTCAAGATATTAAAACTGGATGGAAAGAAAGAGGACTTGGAATGCTTCATGTCAATTTGAATAATTCAACTCAAAAGGCTAGAGTGGTGATGAGAACATTTACCATTCTTAAATTGATTTTAAATAGTTCAATTGGAGCTTCAGGGTTTGAACTTTTCAAAGGAATGCCTAGTTCATTAAATACAGAAAAATTCATTAGAATAAATTCATTAGATGGTTCAGAATCAGAAAAACCAACTTTGGTTCAATACGCTATTAAGGTCTCCAATGCGGATGTTGCTCAAGAGTTGTATGAAGTTATAGATCAATGTGTAAAAGAAAGTGAAGGTAGCAAACACGAAGATAACAAAGAAGGCAAAGAAAAAATGGAAGGAGAAACAGAAGATAAACCAGAAGAAAAAAAGGAATGATAATAATACAATAACAATGTAAATTACTATATAATATAACAATAAACAATTTAAGCCCTTACAAATTTATAATTATAAATAACGACCTTTATTTGACAATTAAAAAAATAAATCATTATAAATATCTTCCTCACAAGCTGATAAATCTGGGCTTTTCAAACCATAAATTCTTTCAAATGTATAATAACTTAACAGATCAAAAAATGGTTTAAGTAATTCAATGTTTTCTAATTTAGAATATCCCATCAATAAAGGTTTTTTCAACCTATTATTTTTGATATTATTATTTTTATCACTATTCTCAATATTGATACTATCACTAATCATTATAACTCTTCTTTCATCGTCTGCGTTAGGAAGTTTATACTTTTTGAGTTTGGAAATTTTATCAATTAAGCCGATTATTAGAGGATCAGATCTAACTAGTTTTTTATCATTTGACTTATTGATAATGTTAACTCCTCCAGAAACAGTTTCTAATGAACTATCAATGAAAATCCATTCATCCATACTGAATTCTTCAAATCCAATAGTTAAAATCAAATCTAATAATTTACAAGCTGATAATAAAGATTGAACATCGACTACTTCTGTTAATTGCTTCTCGGATTTTTCATCTTCAAAGTTCATAACTTCAATAACGAAATCTTGAAATGTTTTTTCTAATTCCGAATAAATGAAAATCCAGTGTTGATTCAAATAAGTTTCGGAAACTCTAACCATTAGCGCTCTCAAACATAAAAATACTTGATAATGTAATTCGTTTTTTGATGATCCTAAAATTTCTAAAAATTTATCTAACAATTCTTTCAACTGAGTTAAGTGCTCATCTTTTTTAGAAATCATTAATAAATAAGTGATTCTCTTCAATTTCAAAACTTTTGAATTAGTTTCTCCCTCATTCCAATTAAATAAAGTAGAAGAATTCCCGCCATATGGTTGGACTTTTGCAATTAATTCGATAATTTTATCTTTATCGTCTTGAATCCATGATCTAATAATCTTTGCCCAACAATCTTTGAAATATGGGTTTTTAATGTCAATATTGAAAAAATTATTATCGGTGAAAATTTCATAAATCAAATTTCTCCAAATTTTATTACCAGCACAACATGGTGATTCACTTATGACCAAAATCAACTCCACTGCATGTTTAGGTAATTCCGACACTGAAATATTTTTCAAAATTGGTTGAATGGCATTTAAAATAATTGTAGAAATTACAGTCATCGATTTTTCCCCTTCTAATAAAATTGAGCAATTAATTTCGGGAACCGTTTTAATTAATGCTTCACAAATATCTTCTTTAGTAACCGCTGATTCATTAATTCCTCCATCAATAGAAGAAGGACCTTGTTTAAGATCCATAGGTTTTTCTTCGGTAGAAGTTGGCAAGTTATCTTCTTCATTAATACTTCCATTCGATTCATTTGTATGATTTAACAAAGCACTAGCACTAATCGCTGGTTTACTTAACAACCCTCTTGAAGTTAAGGTATAAGATAAAACTCTAAAATAGTTATCCCCCAATTCTTTTCTAACTTTTCTTTGTTCTCCAAATTTCACTTTACTCAACTTATTTGTTAATGCACTAACAAATTGTAAGATTGATGGCATAATTGGACGATAACTAATTGGAGAACTATTAACATCTTTAATGAAACCTAAGGATTCAGAATAAATATCTTCAAGCACTCCAATATCTAAAGATTTCAAATACTCTAACAAAAATATTCCAAGCTTTTTATCAACCAACTTATTCGATAATGAAGATTTATATTGACGTGATTTAACCGCATCTGGATTTAATTTGCTATGAATACTGTCAAAAATATGAGGAATGGTCAACTGTGGACGAGAATTGTCTAAAATATGCAAAACCTTAAATAATGAATTAGAATATGTTGGATCTCCAATGATCAAAGTATGTAAAACTTGAACCGGTTCACTCTTATGTAACTTTTCCATCAACTTTCTTGATTTAGATTTAATTTTTGAGGCATTATATTCTCTTGATTTGGAAAAATTTAAATTGGTTTCATTGAAGGTATTTTCAAGGTCGAGATTCGAAGAAGCAGTAATTGGCGAAGTAATAGAACTCAATTGATCATTATCAGCATACTTGATAAGGTTGGATTTTTCCTCTCCCCAAAGCCAAATATCGTAACATATTTTGATTGTAGTTTCAAAAGCTAATAAAACAGTATATCTATTGCTTTCTTCAAAATTAACCGCATCAGGAGATTCCACCGAAAAAACCCCTGACATAACAGAAGTTAAAAACCCAGGATCATGATTGATAATACCGCCGTTAGCATTTCTTGGTTTAGCTTCACTAGCCAGTAAATACATATGGCTGTAACTTAAAAGTTCTTCTAATGCATTCATCAAAAATCCAATAATTTGATCAGCATTTTCAGTGTCCTTCAAATCAACATTACTCAATTTATCGAGTTCTTGAAAGTTGAACTTAATCAAATTGAAAAAGCTCTTAATTTTTGAACAAATGGTCTCACTGATAGGTATCAATACTTGGAAAATACAATCGCTCAAATTAATCAAATTGCCAACTAATAATTTAACCCAAAATTTGAAAACCAAAGTATCTTCAATATAACCTAAAGTGAAAATCAAATATTCAATATAGTTCAATTGTAGATCATTTACTTCTTGACTGAGAATTTTCCCTTCTGGTCTAATAGGTGAATCATTATTAATAGTTAACATGGTAAGTTTTCTATTTTTATGATGACACTTATCAACATACAAAGATATCAAATTGAAATAACTAATAGAAATCAAACACTCAGCGGTTATCGATTTATTAGTAAGTTCATTAATTCTGTTGTTTTCAAAAGTAATTTTTAGAGTTCCATAAGATAATTGAATTAATTTTGACATGATTTCATCAGCATTAGATTCAGTAGCATCTAAAAGCATTGATAACAAAGTGATTGAGGAAATCATTGCATTATTAAAATCTTCACTCTCAAGTATTTCGTAACCAATTCCTTGATTATACTTATTAGATTTTAACTTTAAAAATAAAAATTCGATTAGAATATGAATAATCAAGTTCTTGTAAGTAGAAATATCATTATTATGAGCATCATCTGAATTTTCTGAAGTTTTTTGAAGAATTGATAATAAACTTTGATCAATCTGAGTAATATCAGTTTTTAAAGCTTTCAAAACTTTTGATTCATCAGTTTTAAAAATATTGATAATAGTTTGTAAATGATAATTAAACATCTCAAAATCATCAATCAAATCAAACTCTTTGATATATAAAAATTTAAAGTTTAATAAAGGAGTGATTGTAATATTGAATAATCTATCATGTCTATTTGTCTCAAGAATTGTTTGAATCCAATCAGAAATCATCAACTTATTTGAATTTTCATATTTAAGCTCATTTAAAACTAAAAATACGGGTTTTCTCATAATAATATCTGTTGGATTAGTATTGGTTTGAGTCCATAAAATTTTAACCACCTTCATGATTTTATCAAACTGACTTTTCTTAACCAATTTTATCAAAATTGAAGAAATACTAGACTCAATGTATTCTGCAGGAGTAGTTATTTCCAAATTTAATAAAAATGTTGTTACCTCCACTTCATATTTATTGGAAGGAAGTAATAAGATATGAAACAATAACTCTAGTGTGACTTCAAGTAAATTAATTTTATCTTTGGGATCAGTATTAGAGGCTCCTAATTGACAAAATAATCTACTAATACCAAAAGCTATAGAAACATAATTTTCATCAATGGTTGCTGATTGATTTCCATTTTGAGGAATATTTAGGTCTTTGATTAAATCATCATTATTGGTCATTCCAATACTATAGAAATCTAAAATCAAATCACGACTAAAATCATTCATATGATTATCTGTTTTCAAATTTTCCCTATCTATCAATTCATGAGCTTTTTCAACGATCATACTATTGAAACGATTATGTTTCCAGTTAATAATTTTATTTTCCATGAAAGGGATTTTATCCAACATGTCTGAGTAAAATAATGAGTAAATATAGAACATTGAATTCTCCTCGGTTTTAGATAAAGATTGACACATGACATAGGTTGATAAAACAAGAATCGAAAGAGTTTTTTCTTGAGAGGTTATATGATTATCATTATCAGCGGAGTCAATGGTAGTAGCCAATAATGATTCATCTCCAAAGTCGGTTTTTTCTGAAGAAGTTTTACTATAATATGATTTAATTTTTTGATAGATATTTGTACAAAAATAATCCATTTTGTTATCTGAAGACTTCACATCTTGCTGATTATCAAAAATATCTTCTATCGTCGCTACTGATTTGGAGTCTAAAATAGGTAGTTTACCGTCAAAATTCTGTGATGGCTGGAAAACTTCAGATGGAATAATTTCCAAAATTTCTTTCATAATTTCAAATAATACCACATTATCAAGTTGGGAGCCATTATTTTTCAACTTGATTGACAATAAGGTAATTAACATCAAGGGCAAATGGTTTATGATCATGTCCTCTTCATTAACATTGAAGCTTTTTATAATGAAAAGTAATAGTCTGAGATTATTATTTAGTGTTTTAATATCATCAGCTTCGTCCAATAACTGAAAACAAGTGGACCAAATACTAATTGATTCAATGGTATCAAAAAATGCAGAGGCTGATTTAAATAATTCATCGTATTTAAGATCTTTCTCAGTTTTTTCCAGATCAGTGAAATTTGTTTCTTCGTTTATTTCAAGCAATGATGTTTGAACAGATTTCAAAAAAGGTACAAAAACCTTAGAAGTTATAATCAATCCCACTTCCCATTTATCCATAAAAGCTAAACTCACTTTATAACCTTCAATTCTATCATCAATACAAGGGGAATTTATCAATTCTAAAAAACCATTAACAAGATATTGTTGAGCATAATCACTGAAATATTTGATTCTCATGAAAATTCTGTCCTTCGAAGAAACATCATTAACAAGCCCATTAACACCGGTAACTGCTGGAGTTTCTGAGTGATCAAGCATTGGAGTTGATAATGTATCATCGGTACCAAGTAACCAATTCCATAATCTTCTATTCAAGGACATATCTTTCCGAAGAACAGTTAAACAGGCACTCATTATTAGTTTCTCAGTATCATCTTTGGAAGTAAGTTTCTCATTGGTTAATATTGGAGAATTCAATTTCAATTTAGAAATCATCAAATCGAAAAAACCTCTTTGGACTAATATTTGATCATCATTTAAACTTTTAATGAAAGATCTTATTAACAACCCCGTATCTTGTCTAATAATCTCTTCTGCCTCACTTGATAAAACATCATCTGCTGGACTAAAATTAGGTAAATTCTTGTTACACCATATAAGAGCTCCTAATCTACGATCAGGATTGGTGATAATCACCATAAATAAGCATTGCCAAAAATGAGTATTATCATTTAAATTTGTTTGTAACTTTTCTAACAATTTCATGGTAGAATCAAAGGATTCAGAGGTTTCATCATCAATTCCAGGTAATAAACTCATGATCAAAACTTTTGTAATGACTTTCAAATAATTTGGCGGTAGTCCCAAAACGTATTTATTTAGTAGATCAATTAATGAAGGTTTAACCCCAATTGCCGCATAAGTCATTAAAGGCAATAATCCAGGGATCCATAAGTTGATTTGCTTCGCAAGTAAAGGTTGACCTAATAGTTTGAAGATGGTTTCATAAACCTCCAAAGCTTTTCTATGAACTCCACTAGGTAAGGATGAGGAAATACAATTGGCCAAACATTTGGAAATTCGCAACGAATGAGGGATCCAGTGAGATCTGGTATGTGTTTGCAAAACTTTATTCAAACGAGTCAAAAACGAAATAAAATCTGCCCATTCCACGGATGAATCAAAGATGGCCAATGATTTTTCAATAGAGGCAATGTATTTCTTGTCCTTTGATTCTAGCTTTTCAGGATGGATCAAATTATGTAGAGCTGCCTCATACTCCTCGTACTTCTTCCGGGGAACCAGTGACATCGTGGACAGACCGTGAGTTTTAAGGTCAGGGGGTGACTATGATGGGTTAGGGCCTTGTTTGTAGGAGTTGTTGTGGCCTTTGTGTTATTTTCTCAGATCCAAACATATGCTCGGGGGCGCGACACCCCCGGAACAACACTTGCTGTTGGGATTCCTCAACATTACATGAAATGGAATAAACATTAAAATTACATAAATTTGTATTACAAACAAAAGAAAAACACCAGTAAAATGTAAACATAGAAAAAATCAGGAAAGGAGAAAAAAAGTTATCAGGTTATTTTTTGAAGTTCACCGTAGGAGAAGGAGAAATATTGTTGATTAATTTGCTTTGTAATTCCAAAACATAATCTCTCAAACTTTGATTGTCTTTTTTCAAAGAAATGATTTCTTCTTCTAAGCTCTTGATAGATTCTGCTTTGACTTCTAAAGCTTTGATATATTCGTCTTTTCTTCTTCTAAATGCTCGTTGAGCAGCTCTATTTTGGGCCGCTCTTTTGGAAGCATTCAATTTTCTACCGTTTTTATCAATTAAACCTTCGTCATTAGAATAAGGAGGAGAAGTTTCTCTTTGAGGAGGGTTTTGTTGGGCTAAGTTATTAGCCTCAGTTATTAAAGAGTTGGCAGCAATAACAGAAAGGGAGGGTTCATTATTTCTGGAAGCTGACTCTACGTCTTTGACAATTTGTTCTGCAGCATTAGCGGTTTCTTGTGGTTCTTTTTTGTGGTTTTCGGTATTGGAGGGCGGAGGAGTGGATTGTTTAGAGGCCGCTTGGTTAGCAACAGCTACTGCTGCTCTGACTTCTTCTTCATCGAAGGAAGCCTCTCCAAAGGCCTCTTTGGTAAAACTAGGGTCAATCTGATCATCTAAATAGTTAGCAAATGAAATTTTGTGAAAAATAAAAAACAACATGTTATACTTTTTCCTTCTTTTGGGTGCCAGTGTCTAAAATTCATTATTCAGATGGTATATGATTTGTATGTGGTTTCTTTGTAGCAAATATCCGAAATTCTGAAAGGTCCTTCAGGCAGCGCTGTGAATGTAGGTGGGAAATGTGGAGGTTATATAGAAATGGCCGATTATCTAAGAAAACCCTCGTCGATTATTAATCACCGCCACCTCGATTACCCGTGCCTGAGTCAGAAATTTCTTAACATTTCACGTGATAGGGCTGATCACATAATCACTTTCAATCATTCCTAAATTTCTCATCAATACTGAGTCTATTTGTGAATTTTGTTTAAAGTTGAGTCAAAAAATAGTTGATATATCCAGGGAAGTATACATGTGGTTTTGTCACCAGTAAATAGGTTGCTGTTTGATAGCATAATCATTGCAACTAACAATGTAAATCTTAGTCAAAATTAACATTTCAGATGTTAATGATTCTAATTAATGAGCAAGAGTAAAAATATGACCCATTCAAAATGATAAACCGTCTATATGTTATTTATAAAAAGAAAAATTGACCAGATATTGAATAAAAATTTGGTGTGATCAGGATCCTCCCGAAGTGTCACATTTATGAGGATAAAGTGACAGCCTGCAGATCTTTTAATTAATTAATTTTTACAAACTTGATTATTGTTTGCCTCTTTATTATAATAATTCTATTTATAAATCAGCATTGATTTGCGGTACCAACCATTGAGTAGTGATCAATCTTTGGACCTCCCTTGCTTTCTTCTTATTTCTTCTCATTGTCCCTTTTAATCGTATCATGGCAACTACCATCTTTGCTAATACCCGAAATTTACTTAAGCCAAATGATTTTGAGATTTTTTTCTTATTAATTGTTTCAATGTTAGCCATTTCGTAGTTTTGATATCGATTTATAAATTTCAATCCTCGATTTTCCGCTCGATAATTATGAAGTTTATATTCTTGATATTGATAATTTTGCATCATTAAATTAATACAACTCTCTAGTTGATGAATATATTTATTAGATTCACCTTGTTGGACCTTTTGTTTTCGGAGTTGTAACTTAAGATTTGATATTTGATCATTTAGAAATGAAAATTGTTTTTCAATATCAAGATCATTTGAAATATCTGAAGCGGAAACTGAATCATTTGAATCAGATTCAAAAGTTTTTTCAACTTTGTGATCATCGAATGGTGGAACGACAGTGTCACTACTGATTGAGTTTCCAAAAGTGGTACTGTTCTTTCTGTTATTAGAGTTTTCAATTAATTGAACAATCTGTGATTTGGCATCTTGATAAACAGATGACTCTTCTTTTAGTTTCAAGGGAGTACTTGTGTTATCCATCAGCACTTGGGGATTTTCTTGGTATGATGCATTTGGTGATGTTGAGGTAATATATTGGGTATTAGAGAATGAGTTAGAAGTATTATCAATCACCAGACGACTATTTTGTTCATCAGTATCCAAAGTATCTGCTTTAAGCTTAGAGTTCAAAACATTGTCAGTCAGTATCTCCTTAGGAATTAGGCTTTGCAGATTCAAAATTTCAAAATTATCTAATTTTTCATTATCAAGATCAGGGTTTTCTGCAGACATCAAGCATGAATCCAATAATCTATGAGATTTTTCTTCATCTATCAACTGATCTTTCTGTTGTTGAATTTTATTCTGTTCAATTTCTTCTAAGGTGGTATTTTGGGATTCAACATCTTCTTCACTTATACTTTGAGGAATTTTTTGGTCAAGTTGTGCAATATTGCTGACATTTGAGCTTCTTGGAAATTGTTTTGGCTCAGATTTGATGCCATCTGCAGCCTGATACCTGTTATGGTTTCGTTTCTTAACATTATATTTAGTATTATCACCTTGAGATTTACTTCTAGATCGTTTGCTAATTTCATTATTAATTTTATTGGCATCTGTATCATTTAAAATTTTGAGACCTGTTTTATTTTGTTTGTTCTTATTTAGGGGAAATTCTTTATGTTTAACTTTATACTGTTTGTTATTTACTAATTTTTTGTCACGGTGAGGTTCATTTTTGTAATTACTATTGACGTGTTTCTTTTTGTTTCTATTCAAAGCCCCTGAATCTTTTAGCAACTTGATTTCTGTATCGTCACTGATCCAGCTATTATCTTTATTAGCATCATAGTCAATGATAAGGTTTTCCAAATCTAGTTTTGCTAAAGTTTCTTCCAACCGTGCTTCAGCCAAAATAGTGTCAGGGTATCTGTGATTAGCGGATTGTTTTCCCTTGGATTTTGAGGGATAAAACTGCCCATATATGATATTGTTTAGCTGCGACTGTTCAGCCATAATCCGCCCACTTGTGTTTGGAGAATAGCCAAAAAATGTTTGTTTGTTTACATTTTTTTGTTTTGTTTATTATTATTATTATAGTTTTTTTCGTGCCTTACACGACCCATGAGCAGAGGAATTCATCTTTTATGTGGTGAATACTTTGGCAAACGGTGAAAAGTGTCGCCGAAGAACTTTAAAACTTCACAAACCTGTTCAAAGAGCCCTTTTAACTCCGAAGCAGTGGACTCGAGGAGTTTTAAAAGAAAATATTGCAACACATGATGGACAACGCACAAATAATTTTCAGTTGAACCAGATCACTGAAATTTCTTGGAAATGTAAAGAGAAGATTTTCAGCATTTTTCAACGCTTTTTGGCTTTCGACACCTAGAGCTAGCCAAAATGTTTAGTGTCAAGAGGATCTTGAGGCCCTTGTTGCTCAAAAATCAGCCTTTAAGTCAAAGAATATACGGGATCAATCAACTACCCTTTAAAAGAGAGCTTCACCCCACATTGCCTCGAAAAGTCAATCCTTTATTACCCACGGACGTTCTTGAAGCTTTTGAAGAAGAAGAGGAGGAAAATAAGAAGAAAAGCAATAATGGCAACAATAGCCTGAAAGAAAAAGACTCATTTGGTGATAAACTTTTCGGAATTTTTGTGAAATGTTTGGAAACTGGGGGGATCATGTTTGCTACGGTTGCAGTCATTGCTGGTGCGGGTTTAGGTTACCATGAAATGTATGAATATCATGTTCTTGAAAAGATTGGAAAAGCTTTTGATCATGGTGACCAATCATTTGATGTTACAATTCACGAAAATGCCACCACTGAACAATGGATTGAGCGCCCTCAACAAAAACTTATGGATGATATTATCAGTGGCAAAATCAAAGGAAGATATTTCTTAGTGATTGGGGAAAAGGGAACAGGTAAAACTTCGATGATTTTGGAAAGCTTTAGTAAAGCTAATGGAGTTAATTGTACTGCAATGGATGCTCATGCAGATCCAGAAGTTTTCAGATTAAGAATTGGTAAAGCTTTAAATTTCGAATTTTTTGAAGATTATTTTGGCTCATTATTTAATATGAGAGGTCCAAGAGATACAACCCCAATATTAGACATTGAAAGATCTTTAGATAAACTTGAAGAAGTTGCTCTCAAAAGACGTCAAAAAGATCCAAATTCCAAACCTTTAATTTTGCTAATTAATTCTGCTCATTTGATTAAAGAAGATGAAGAAGGAATCAATCTTGTTCTGTTATTACAACAAAAGGCAGAAGAATTAAGTGGGGCTGGTCTTGTGACCATGATTTTCAATTCTGATGATTATTGGCTTTATGAAAGAATGAGAAGATTAGGAACAAAACTTGAGGTGGTTAGTGTTGGGGATTTACATAGAAATGAAGCAGTACAATGTCTTAAAGCAACAAGAAAAAGATTATATAACAAAGAAATGGATGATAAAACTGCCAATGAAATTTATGATTTGATCGGTGGTCGTCCTCAACATTTGTCAATAATTGCTAAAAGTCTCGATATTAAGGGAGCTTGTCATGAATTAATTAACCAAGAGAAAATTTGGTTTCTTAACAAATGTGGATTATTAGGAGAACCAATGGATGATGATGTGATGGAAAGTGGGAAATTTTCTACTTCAGCAATGTTATTGGCCAAAAAGTTAGTTGAAATGGATAGAGAACATCTTAGATCTAATGATGATTTTTTTCATGATGAACACCATGAATTACCCTTAAACAATACCGAGAGTCATACACTTGCATCATTACCATTATGGAAAGCCAGACAAGTGATGACCAGACCAGATTATATTCAAAAATATGATGATATGAATATTTTCACAATTGATAGCGATTCCAATGTTAGAGCTGATTCTGTTCCCATGATGAGGGCCTTCCATGAGATTGTTTCGGAGCCAGGCTTTGATGAATTATTGAATGATACAATAGATCGGGTGGCTTTTATTGAAAGTTTGGGACGTACTAGAGAAATTGTGGCTAAAGATTTGGTGTTGGGAGGGAAATATCTCCTCAATTCCAATAATAAAGAGAGTACTGTCAAAATTACGTTACAAGGCGGAACTAGAGAAGAAAAAGATCAATGATATGAATACTTCTCAAATGTCATTGAAAAAACGATCAAACGGATCTTAATAAATTTTTACTAGCCCATAAAAAATATATGTTTTGATTCAACAATGTTATCGTATTTGATATTTATTGTACCGAAGAAAGTCCTTTTTCCATAATTAGTTCATCCGTGTTCAAATTGGTGATAAGAGTTGTTATTTATAAGCACTGTTTCAATCCTGCAACATTTTGATCACTAATCAATCGCACAAAATAATTCTTTAATTATGGCACCTGGGACCACCAATGTCTCAAACTAAAAACAATTATTACTTTGAACATGGTGCAAGACAATTGTGAGAACCCTGTTTGCTATTGTGTGGTTGATCTGCATATTCGGCATATAAAGTTCTAGTTTAAAAATTGGGACTGACAGCATTTAGCTTTCATGTATGAACTAATCAAGAATTATTACAGTTTTAGTTTAAATTAAGGACGTTTCTTCAATAAAACGAAATTTAATAGTAATCCAAAAAACAATAAATTACCATTCTTCATTGGCTGTCAAAAACGAAACAAAATAAAGAAGAAGAATTGGATGAAGAATAAGACAATAAAAAGGTCTAGCAAAGAAAAAAACAGAAGGAGTTATTAGTTACTGCTAAAAGAAAAATAATTAAAAAAAATTCTGATTGGAAATCAGGTTGAGAATGAACCATATCTCAAACCAACATAACCATCCGGGGCTGAAGAAACATTTTTCAAAGTTTGTCGACCTTCACCACCATCAATACCAGCATATGGAACACTGTTACCCCACCAGTTGATATTTTTTTCATGATATTGAACGGCAAAGAAAATGATAATGGCAGAGAAGGCAACTCCAGCGTCTAAAGCAGAAGATAAAATATAATTATATTTTTCCCACCATGAAATGTATCTTTTCTTGATATAATGGTTGAAAACATAACTGACATAAAATCCTGGTATGAGATAGGATAAATTATATGGAGCAAAGTTGAGCATACCACCAATGATAACAACTGGCTGGAACCAAGTGATTCTATCTTTGAGATACCATTTAATTCCAACAAAGACAATACCAAGCAAGAACCCAATAAGGAAACAGTATTTAAGAATTGGATATAACTCACTGAAAACTTTCTTAGGACCAATGACCCCCCATAAAACAGAAGCTGAATAGAAAGTGTTTTCTGAAGGACAAGTGAAATTATTAGCAGCCTTGGTAGTACAAATGTTATCAACATTAGATAATTGCCAACTAAGAACTAATAAAGAAACCAAAATTTGCAATAAAGTGGAGATTAATTGACCTCTGAAAATAGCTCTTGGAGGAATTTTAGCATAGTGGGCCATCTTTTGATCAGTAATATAATTTTCAGCTTGACCACCAATGTTATAACCTAAAGCTTTCAAAGTCATTAAAGCGTCACCATTACCTGGAATTGCATAACCAATAATTAATTCAACAAGAACGTTTAAACCAAAAGAAAAACCAGTGACGGAGTACACAATGGTTAATGGAATTAAGAAAACGAAATTAATAGCAATGGTAAAGAAAATACCCCAAACTGGAGTGTTAGCTGGATAAGCTTTGACACAAATGATAGCAAAGACTAAAGATAACAATAAAATACCAATAAACCAATAATCTGGAGTTTCTTTATATTTGGACATCATTCTTGAATGGGGATCCTTGAAATGAGCAAAATTAGAAGCTTTATAATCAGTGAAGATTGATTTCAAATGAATG